>JAYMSZ010002016.1:0-12853 GCA_036897665.1 Pelargonium citronellum
ATTAAAAGGGTCATGTTTTGAAGAGCTTCTATTCTCAAAAGTAACCAGTCGGTGCACGAATTGGATTGGAAGAAAAGACTTGCATCTGTATCAACAAGCTTTAAATAGTTTTGGAAGAAACTGTCTGTCATGTTAAAAGCTCGTACTGTCACTACTCCTTGAGATGTCTCAGCTGCATAGTTCATAACAGGAGCTTTTGTTGTTCCGTTGATTCGTATTAGTTCAGTGGCAGAAGCTTGATAGTAACCCTTTTAGTTATTGAAAAAACCAAGAAGAAATTAGCTCATCTTTTAAAGAAGAAGATTGGTTCAAGTAAATTATGAGAACCAGATTCACCTGAACATATTTTGTAGCAACCAGAGCCAGAATGCCAACAATGAGAACCTGCCAAGTGACTGAGGCCATAACTATAAAAGTTGTCAGAATTTCCAAAATAGAACATGCTACGTAGAGGAGTGCGAAAGGAATGTCGTAGTCCACAATACTCAAATCTGATGAGGCCTGTACAGAGTTAAAGTCAGTGACCAGTTATAGAAAGTTTCTGGAATTAAGTATTAAACCACAATGAAGATAATCTTACTCGTGTCAAGATGCGCCCAACGGGAGTAGAGTCGAAGAAGAGCATGGGAGCTCGAAAGATTGCATTGGTGAAACCCTCGAAGAAAGCCTTGGAAGCTTTTAGTCCTAAATGGGCTGCAAAGAAAGACCTCAAGTATGTAAAAACAGTACTAAAGATTGAAATTCCAGTGTAAACTCCAATTAAAGAGGCACTTGAAATTTCAGGAATTTCAATGGCAAGTGCTAGCCAATAAGTTGCAGCAGCCTGAAGGGAGACAAACGCAGCATAAGTTATTATGCTTAAAGATAGAAGAGTTGCTCCTTTTGAAACAAGAATATAATCCAAAAATGGTTTCCATCCAATGCTACCAATTCCCCTTTCTTCTTCTTTTGTTAATTGTACACCTGCTTGTCCCTTCACTGAAACCTCCACCTCACTGCTTTGCTTGATCATATTTAGCCCCTGAGGTTTCTCTGACTCAACTCCTTGGCTTTCGTTATTCGAGGGAACCAATCCAGTTATCACCTCCTTGTGAGCATTGACAAGTTGTTCAAATGCTGTCCCGGCCATCAAGAGCTCCTCATAGCTTCCTGATTGAGTAATTTTCCCACCATCCATAACCTAGTGAGCACCAAAACAGATAATAATCAAAATCATATATACATGCGGATAATTTAGTACCAATAAACTAGAAATAACTAGATCACTACCATACCAAAATTCTATCAACATCTGATAGAAACTCCACTTGATGAGTCACTAGAACGACAGTTTTATTTTGAAGAGCATCCATGACACAATCCTGCAATTGCATGATCACTTTATGTAAGTATTGGTGAGAGGTAATTTTCAATCTCATGAAGTAACTGACACAAGTTTTACTTACATTGAATAGAATTGCAGCTGTATGTGCATCCACTGCACTAAATGGGTCATCGAGGAGATAGATATCAGCATCATTATAAACAGCTCGAGCAAGTTGAATCCTCTGCTTCTGTCCTCCACTCAAATTAAGCCCCCTCTGACCGATTTCAGTAAGATCGCCGTGGTCAAAACTATGAATATCCTTATCTAAAGCACATGCATTTACAGCTTTATCATATCTAGCCTTGTCCATTGGCTTTCCAAAGAGTATGTTATCACGAATTGTCCCACTCTGGATCCAGGAATTTTGAGAAACATATGCAATCTTTCCAAATACTTTAACCTGTTAGAATATAGAAAGAAACATCAGAAAACTATAATTAGTGACAGAGTTTTAGCATATTATGATAAAATAGTAATGGTTAGATAACTTACAGTTCCTGCAATTTTTGGTATTTCTCCGAGAATGGAATATAAGAATGATGACTTTCCAGCTCCAACTGGTCCACAGATTGCAACTTTCTGTCCTCGTTTAATGTCCAAATTTACATCTATCAATGTAGGAATCTTGGTTTCTGGATCCCAACTGAAATTTCCTGATTGTATCCGAACAAGGGTATCTGAGTAGTGCTCTGGAATTTTCCTTATATCATCAGTTTGGAGCTCATCAGCAAGCAAAAAGTTGTTGATTCGATCAAAAGACACCTTGACTTGAATCAAAACAGAAAGAGCCTCGGGTATCATTCTCACTGGCTCTCCCATGCTCCTCAACGTTGCAAGAACCGTGAAGATGGTGCCGGCATTTAGAGGGGCACTCTGGAAAAAGGTACATCCCAAGAATATGACTGAAGAGATGATAGTTGGAGACATCCAGTACATGATGGTTCCAAAAGACTTCTTAATCTGGACTTCAGATAACCATTTGAATTCCTTGGCACGTCGGGATTCAATCAAGTTCTTGAATTTCTCTTCCCATGAGTGTAACTTTATAACCTTCATAGAGTTTAAGATTTCTGAAGTGGCTCTGAGTCTCTCATCTTGTGCTTTCATGAACTGGGACTGACACTTTTGTATTATCTTCGCAAACGGGACATTAAGAAGTCCACATATGAGAAGAGGAAGCAAACCGGGAAGTGCACCTAGACCAACAACTGAAAAAAGCACACCAATTGCTAGGAAAAGTTGCATAGCAAAATTCCATGATGAATGGAACCACCAAGCACATTCTCCCATTCGATAGGCATCAACTGCAATATAGTTCACAATCTCCCCATTTGAGTGACTTCTTTTTCCCAAACTCGAAAGCTTTAGCTGCTTCTCATAAACTGCTACCATTAAAGCAGATCTCATTTTCATTCCAGACCTCCTTGAGTTAAAGAACCAATGCCTCTGGGACAAAGACTCAACACCCTTGGCTAATATCAGACACCCCACTATAGCCAAACCATGATACAGATTCTCCTCATCACGATTAGCATATTCTACAAAAGCATAAAGTAAAAGAGGAGAAAGTACCACAGCAATTGTCCTTACCAATGCACAAATGCCTATAAACACATTTTCTTTCAAGTAAACTTTTACAATGGCCTGAAAAACCAAGTTCCCTGTATAGTTCAAGCTCTTCTCTCTTTGAAGGGAATTATAAGCTTGAGCAAATTTTTGGTAGGCTGAATGTGCTTCATCTTCAGAAACTAGAGAGGGAATGCCCTCAAGAGTTAATGGTTTCGTGTAACCCAAGCGAAGCAAGGGGGTGACCCAAGAAAATGTCAGTTTGCTAAGAAAACTAGCCTGGTCTAGTCCTGTTCTAGTTTTTTCAACCTTTTGTCCTATGAGAGGTTCAGACAGACCTCCATCAGGGATAGGTTCAGAACCAGAATGAGTGAAGTTTCTAAGAGCACAAAAGAGTAGCAAGAGGTTAAGAGGCCATGGCACTATCTCTGAAACTTGAACACTATGTGATCTTAGAAAAATTTCGATATTTAAAGCTGAAACCAACAGGAAAAACAACACCCACCAGACAGAGAACATAATTCTAACCCATTTGGATCCCTGAACAAGTAAGCCAACCGTAGAAGATATCCAAACTAGCCCTCTCACAATGTAAACCAACCAGTTCAAGTTCTCAAACCAATATTTTGCAGCAAGAAGATCCCACAAGCCAGCACTAAAATATGTGATGCTAGTGAAAGCACAACAAACTGAAACAACTATAGAGCCCCAGCTCCTTCCACTGGCACCGCCCACACGGTGTCTTCTAACAGAACCTGACAGCAAAAATAGGCAGAAAACAGATAGAAATAACAGGTTTATGAGATCTATCATCGTTCTCTGATTGCAATAGGACCCCAAATCAAAATTTCCACCACAAAGCATCAAGAACCCCCCTGCAGAAATCATCAAAAGCAAAATGATCATTTGATAGTACTATATTATAAAAGGCAAACAATATTTGAAAAGAAACTCTTTTGAAATGTGAACTACAAAATGATCTATATAAAAAGCAAGAACAGGAAAGATCATACGATAGAAGGAAGTTACAAAACAATATCCTGCATGGAATGTTTTTAATGCGTGACAATATCTTGCAGAATACTATCAAAACCAAATCTAAAGGTGTAAATCTTTTTCTAAAAATGATATGAACAAGAAAAGAAGCTATATTGAACGTACCACTAAGCGTGCTACTACCAAAGGAAGCCATTGTTGGAGTAAACTTCTGTAGTGAACTCTTGTTTACAGCTTCACCACATAGACTACGAGTAGGACCTCAAAAGCACTTCATAGAATGGAAAATCAAATCACTATCAATAATGAAAGATTCTGTTTATCAAGAATCGTCAAACCAACCCACTCATCCTATGCACACTTGCTGTTTCTTTGCTTTTTATTAAAATAATAAAAATCATGCACCAAAGTGAGTGAACAAATAACTTAAAAAAAAAAGTACAAAACGCTAATTTATACAACTCTTCTCTTATCAAGATTTGCACATGATAAGACGAACTTTATATAAATCCTTAGTTTACTATTATTATTTTTTTTGGCTCTTTCCAATCAATGAATTGAAAAGCTTTGAAGGTGGATTTTTGTCCCCATACACATCACCTCTCTATAGCTTTTGCAATATTATTATAAATATCAGCATTCATTCTGTTGTTTTCTCTTTCTCTATCTTTGTCTCTGAAACACTCCAATATTATATTTGATTCTTGGTCATATCACAACACACATTTCCTCCCAAACTATGCCGAGAACAATTTCCCAAAATGAAAAGTACCCTTATTACCAATAGAAACCCAAGTTTTGTTCAACAACTCATATTTCATTATTTTGTTTTCTCTTGGGCATTTCATCAAATTAATGCCAGCATTTATACCATTATTGTTTTCTCCCACTATATATGACTTTTTGTCACAACACAACACATTTTCCAACATAATAATTCCAAGAACGTAACAATTCCCAAAATGAAAAATATCCTCACCATTAGAAACCCAAATTCGGCTCCTTCAAACCCATCTTTTGTTATCTCTTGGGCATTTCATCAAACACTTGGAGAGCATCCTCTTTGTTATTCCTTAAAACCCATTTTTTGATTTCTCTTAGGCATTTCATCGAACACTTGGTGCGCATCCACTTCATTCTTCTTCTGCTCATTACTATAAAGTATTATAAACCAACAAAAAATGGGAAGAAAAGTTAGTATTAATTATTTGATCCTTACCACAGAACGTGAGTGATTGTGCCATACCAAATTGATTGACATGAAAATGCAACCACCATGTCCATGAACAGGACCATGCAGCCACTGAAGCCACAGGCTCTGGTGGTGGTGTGAATTGGTCCATCACCTTCAACCAAAACAAAACACAATCAATCAGTCAATCCACTACTACTATTGCTACTGAAATCTAATGATGAACAAGGACAGACAAGCTCGTGATGCTCCCACTTACAAACATATGATCCAAAACCTTAGTGGTTACACTTACACAGTGTCTGTCATGTCAGCTATGAATAATTTGAACCGCTGAGGGTGTCGCAGTTGGTTATTCCAACTGTGTGAGTGGAATGAGGTCTAGGATCGATTCCCACTCTAACACATCCTAGGTTAAAAGGCTTTGTCTCTTACCTACAGTCAGGTGCCCTAGAAAGTAGTAAGATGTTTCTCAATGCGAGAAACGGGATCTCTTCTACTTGCCAACTAATGTCGATGACATGATGACGTGTGATTGACTTTTGGTGAATTGGAATCCACTAATTCGAAACACGTTACGAGTATGGAACCTTCATGAGCCTTTCAAGCATTGCGAGACGAAGTGGAGCCCCTAAAAACTCCATTGGTGCTTCCAAACACCGAACATGTGACTTTAGAAGCCCCCTCGATTATTTGTCAAGACAGTGTAATTTATTAATGTTTTACAGGATAGCATGATCCTATGTTAAGAATTATTTGATTCACGTTCAGTCATCAACGAGTTTGTGACACTTTATTAAATTATATATATAACTTAATTTTTTTATTTAATCTATTTTAACATGTTAATTTAATCGTCAAGCATAATAAAACAAAACTCTATTTTCAAAAACACATCACAGAATACAATATATAGTAAAAAAATACTACTACTATTAAATATAGAATAAAACACATTCATCATTCATGGAATAATGATTGTTTTCCATTTCTTTTGTTTTTTTGCTTTTGTCCTTAACAGACCCAAAGCATATTTGATTCAATAAATGGTCATGTGACAATTTAGACATATATTTTAAGCTTCTTACTTTATGTATAAGCTCCAAATTGTATCATTTCTTTATAAAAAGCTACTTTTTCTTCTTTCTTTTTTTTATTCATTTAGGTCCATGATTAAATTTGAGAAAAAATCATATCAATTAGAAGTGTCAATTCAGTGATACGTTTCACATTCGAGTCATATTAGAAATCTGTCGTGTTTAAACACAAATACAATGCATTTGATAATAATGTTAAAACAACGAACACAACACGATTTAACACGTTTAGCACAAATCACATGTGATAAGAAAATGACCCAATTCATCACACTATCACAGCACCAAAGGAAAGTGGCTTTAATGGCTTCATGGTCCTGTTCATGGACATGGTTGTTTCATTTTCATGTCAATCAATTTGGTCTGCCACAATCACCCACATTTTGGGTAAAAATCAAATTATTTAGGTCAATATATAAATGTACATTTCAGTTGTAACTTTTTTTTCCCCCATTTTTGTTGCTTTACAGGAATGACTAGAGGAACAACAAAGTGGATCCACTCCAAGTGTTTGATGAAATGCCTAAGAGAAAACAAAATATGGGTTTTAAGGAAGAACAAAGAGGATGTGCTCCAAGTGTCTGATGAAATGCCTAAGAGAAAACAAAAGATAGGTTTTGAGGAAGTGCAAAGAGGATGTCCACCAAGTGTTTAATAAAATGCCAAAGAGAACAAAAAATGGATTTTAAGGTTGTCCTCAGAGGGTGTGCTACAAGTGTTTGATGAAATGCCTGAGAAAGAAAAAAGAAGAAGATGGTATCTAACATCTCATTGCACAGAGGATACAAACTTGGGTTCCTACTGGTGTAAGTATATTGAATTTGAGAATTGGTCTTGAGATGATTCCGGAGGAAAATGGTTTCTGATGTGACAAAGAATCAAGGTAATGTTTGGATTAAATTTTTGCAAAGTTATTGTCATGACTGAAAAGTTATAATCCAAATGCGAGATTCTCATTCTTGAACATTTTTTTAATCCAAACTAGTGATGCAGAGACAAAGATAGAGAAAGAAGAAAAAATGCTAACATTTATTAGATTAATTTTTTCTGCAAAGATATTCTTGTGACAAAAAAGTTATTATTCAAACCTGAATGAGAATGAATAATTTTTTTAATCCATAAGTTATTGAGTGATGCAGAGATAAAGAAACAAATGCTGACATTTATTAGAATACTATTGCTAGAGCAATGGAAGTGAAGTGTATAGGGACAAACAAACAGCCAAAGTCAGAATTTTACACTCCACTGATTGAAAGGAAACAAAAGAAGAAACAAAAGATTCAGAAAAAAGAAAAGAAAAGAAAAAGGAAACAGATCAAGAAACGGTGAAAGTGAGTAGGATTAGTGGATTGATCTGAGGATGCTTGATAGAGAGAATCTTTCATGGCCAACTGTATTTCTATTTGTGCTTTTCAGGCCCTACAAGTAGCAATAAGCTGTGCATTGAAGCATGGAGCATTAGTTCACTGCAGATGGTTTCTCCGGCAATGGCTTCATTCGGTAGTTGCTATCTTGGTGGTATGTTCGATTTCGTTTCTTTTCCTGTTTGTATGTGGTTTTGATAGTGTTTTGCGAGATTATATAATGTTTCGGGTACACCGTGGACAAAGATTTTGTCATGCATTAAACTACATTCCTTATGGGGTATTATTGTGCTTGGTATTGGGTCTATTTTGAGCTTCTATGCTTAGAATTATTTAAATTTTACAATGCAATCCTTTTGCTTTCAGCGAAATTCGTGGGGGGATTCTCAATGCTTTGTGGTGGAAATTATGATCTGTGGTCTTACTGCATTCAGAGAACAACAATAGATGTTGTGAATCTGTTGTTTCTATCTGTTTTCTGCCTATTTCTGCTGTCAGGTTCTGTTAGAAGACACCATATGGGTGGTACCCGTGGAAGGTGCTGGACCTCTTTAGTCATTGCAGTTTGTTGTGCTCTCACTAGCATCACATACTTTAGCACTGGTTTGTGGGATCTTGTTGCTACAAATGATGCGTTTGGGAACTTGAATTGGTTGGTTTCATTAGTGAGAGGTCTAGTTTGGACATCTTTTACAGCTGCCTTACTTTTTACGGGATCTAAGTGGTTTAGAATTATGATCTCTGTCTGGTGGGTGTCCTTTTTCCTGTTAGTTTCAGCTTTAAATATCGAGGTTTTTGTAAGATCTCGTAGTGTTCCAGTTTCAGACATTGTGCCATGGCCTCTTAATCTCTTACTACTCTTTTGTGCTCTTAGAAACTTCACTCATTCTGTTTCTGAACCTAACCAAGACATTGGTCTTTCCAAACCTTTACTAGGACCAAAAACCAAAAAAACTGATACTTCTCTAGGCCAAGCTGGTTTTCTTAGCAAACTGACATTTTTTTGGGTCAACCCTTTACTTCGCTTGGGTTACACGAAACCATTAACCCTTGAGGACATTCCATCTCTAGCTTCTGAAGATGAGGCCAATTTAGCCTACCAAAAATTTGCTCAAGCATATAATTCTCTTCGTAGAGAGAAGAGCTCAAATTATGCAGGGAACTTGGTTCTTCATGCCATTGCAAAAGTGTATTTCAAAGAAAATGTATTTATAGGCCTTTGTGCATTTCTAAGGACACTTTGTGTGTTACCCTCTCCTCTTCTACTATATGCTTTCGTAGAATATGCGAATCGTGGTGAGGAAAATTTGTACCATGGCCTTTCTTTGGTGGGGTGTCTGATATTAGTCAAGGTGGTCGAGTCTTTGTCCCAGAGGCATTGGTTCTTTAATTCAAGAAGGTCGGGAATGAAAATGAGATCTGCGTTAATGGTAGCTGTTTATCAAAAACAGCTAAAGCTTTCGAGTTTGGGAAAGAGAAGTCACTCAACAGGGGAGATCATGAACTATATTGCAGTTGATGCGTATCGTATGGGAGACAGCTTATGGTGGTTCCATACAGCATGGAATTGTGCAATTCAACTTTTCCTAGCAATTGGTGTGCTTTTCTGTGTTGTGGGTCTCGGTTCTCTTCCTGGTTTGCTTCCCCTTCTCATCTGTGGACTCGTCAACATCCCGTTTGCAAAGATGATACAAAATTGTCAGTCCCAGTTCATGAAGGCCCAAGCTGAAAGACTCAGATCAACTTCGGAAATCTTAAACTGTATGAGGGTCATAAAGTTACAATCATGGGAGGAGAAATTTAAGAACTTGATTGAAACACGTCGCGCCAAAGAATTCAAATGGTTGTCTGAAGTACAGATTAACAAGTCTTTTGGAAATATCTTGTTTTGGATGTCTCCAACTATTGTTTCATCAGTTATCTTCTTGGGATGTACATTTTTCCAGAGTGCCTCTCTAAACGCTGGCACGATCTTCACGGTTCTTGCAACATTGAGGAGGATGGGAGAGCCAGTGAGAATGCTACCGGAGGCTCTTTCGGTTATGATACAAGTCAAGGTCTCGTTTGATCGAATAGATGCCTTCTTGCTTGCTGATGAGCTTCAAAGTGATGAAATAAGGAAAACTCCATTGCGCAATTCAGACAACACCATTGTTAAGATGCAATCAGGAAATTTCAGTTGGGCTCCAGAAACAAAGATTTGTACTTTGAAAGATGTAAATTTGGATTTTAAACGAGGGCAAAAAGTTGCGGTTTGTGGACCAGTTGGAGCTGGAAAGTCATCACTCTTATATTCTCTTCTTGGAGAAATACCAAAAATGACAGGAACTGTGAGTTAAAAAACAATTGCTATGTTATCATTCACTGCCAGAAATTGTTAAGGTTTCCTCGCCATTTGCTCGCACTGTGTATGGTGAACCTTTTCTCTCAAAACCTTAGCCTCCAAATGGATCAGATAGCAAATGGCGAAGAAACTGGCGAGCAATTGTCTTCTTCCATTTTTGCTCACTAAATATAATAATTTTTTTTTGTAGTGATCATGCTCTAAACTTTGTTCATAATTTTAGTTTTCTAATGCTTGCTTCTAAATTCTGATAGGTTGGAGTATTTGGAAACATTGCATATGTTTCTCAAACTTCTTGGATCCAGAGTGGGACAATTCGTGATAACATACTCTTTGGAAAGCCAATGGACAAGACCAAATATGATAAAGCTGTAAAAGCATGTGCTTTAGACAAGGATATTGATACTTTTGACCATGGCGATCTAACTGAGATTGGTCAGAGGGGGCTAAATTTGAGTGGAGGACAAAAACAGAGAATTCAACTTGCTCGAGCTGTTTATAATGATGCTGATATCTATCTCCTTGATGACCCGTTTAGCGCAGTGGATGCACATACAGCTGCAACTCTATTCAATGTAAGTTAATCCTTTGCTAGTTGCTCCATGAGCTTTAAAATTGTAGAGAATATGAAATGCTATTCTTCTTATTGATGTAGAATAGAAGCCTTTTATGTAGAGCATTTCAAGAGTTGACTCACAATGAAATAAAAATGATTTCAAATATACCTTACTTGAAGTGATTGCAGGATTGTGTCATGGATGCTCTTCAAAAGAAAACTGTCATTCTTGTGACACATCAAGTGGAGTTTCTCTCGGATGTTGATTGCATTTTGGTAAAGAAATAATCAAGGCATCTTATAATATGCACATGTTTGATTCGTTTACTAAGAAATATCTGTTTTGGCTCTCTAGGTTATGGACGGTGGACAAATTTCTCAATCAGGAAGCTATGAGGAGCTCATGAAGGCCGGGACAGCATTTGAACAACTTGTTAACGCTCACAAGGATGTAATAACAGGACTGGTTCCGACAAAATCTCAAAAGATTGATTCAGTTAAGTCAGATGAGCCTCAAGGATTTAATGTTATCAAGCAAAGCATTGAAGAGGAGATTTCAGTGAAGGGACAATTAACGCAAGAAGAAGAAGTTGGAATTGGTGGCATTGGATGGAAACCGTTCGTGGATTATATTACTGTTTCAAAAGGATCAGGTCTTTTATGTTTAAGCCTGTTAAGTTATGCTGCCTTTATCGGTCTTCAGGCTGCTGCAACCTATTGGCTAGCACTAGCCATTCAAATTCCTAAACTATCAAGTGGCACTTTGATTGGAGTCTACACTGGAATTTCAATGCTTAGTGCCTTTTTTGCATATTTGAGGTCTTTCCTTGCAGCCCATCTAGGACTGAAAGCTTCCAAAGCTTTCTTTGAGGGTTTCACCAATGCAATATTTCGAGCTCCTATGCTCTTCTTCGACTCTACTCCTGTTGGGCGTATCTTGACACGAGTAAGATTATCTTCAGTAAGGTAGTGTTTGGATTGCTAATTTTTTGAATGACAATGAGAATCAAGAATGAGAGGACCAAAAAGACTTAATCCAAGTACAAAGAATGTTCATCTCATTCCCATTTCTGAACAAAAAATTTAATCCAAATGCTACCTTAAAATCCTCACTCTTTAATCTGTTTATTGTAATTTACATGATTTCGTTAACTTATTTTCTTGACTGTGCAGGCCTCGTCAGATTTTAGTATTTTGGATTACGATATCCCTTTCCCTCTACTATATGTACCGTGTTCTTCTTTTGACATAGTGGTAACTATTATAGTTATGGCCTCAATCACTTGGCAAGTTCTCATTGTAGGCATTTTGGCTATGGTCGCTACAAAATATGTTCAGGTAAATCCAGCTCTGATATTTTTCTCGAACCAATCTCACTTCTTAGAAGATGAGCTAATTTGTTCTTTGACTTTTTTTTAACTAAAAGGGGTACTATCAAGCTTCTGCCACTGAAATAACACGAATCAATGGAACGACAAAAGCTCCTGTAATGAATTATGCAGCTGAGACATCACAGGGAGTAACGACAGTACGAGCTTTTAACATGACAGATAGTTTCTTCCAAAACTACTTAAAGCTTGTTGACACAGATGCGAGTCTATTCTTCCAATCCAATTCATCCACAGAATGGTTACTTTTGAGAATAGAAGCCATTCAGAACCTAACTCTTGTCACAGCTGCTTTTCTGCTTGTTTTGCTCCCCAAAGGCTATGTAGCTCCAGGTATGCAATATTTTCATTGTTAATGTCTGCTTGTCGTATTGTTGAAAGATATTGATAAAATGTGCATGGATTTGTTCCTCAGGGCTTGTGGGGCTTTCTCTGTCTTATGCTCTGGCATTAACGGGGACCCAAATTTTTGTGGTTCTATGGTACTGTAATTTGTCAAACTCTATCATTTCCGTTGAACGGATCAAACAGTTCATGCACATACCATCTGAGCCTCCAGCAGTTGTGGAGGACAAGAGGCCAGCATCTTCATGGCCCTCCAAGGGTAGGATAGAGTTGCAAGGTCTAAAGGTAAAGGGTCTATAACTGAAGTCTTTCACAAACTTGTTTGCTAAAATCACCTTGTTAAAGTATCACACATGGAAAGAATGTGAAGTTTTGAGACCACAAATTTGTTCCTGAACTAAAAATAGAGCTTTGGACTATTTCGTGACCTTATCCTAAAGTTTAGCATGGTATTCGGTTTTGTTTGGGTTCAGTGACATGTTTGTGTTTGTGTTGCTTGAGACCACTTGATATACTCTATGAACTTTCATTTCAGATAAAATACCGTCCAAATGCTCCTCTTGTTCTCAAGGGGATTACTTGCACATTCAGAGAAGGGTCTAGAGTAGGAGTTGTGGGAAGAACCAGAAGTGGCAAAAC
>JAYMSZ010002017.1:0-12852 GCA_036897665.1 Pelargonium citronellum
CGTTTATATATCGCTTGCAAGTTTCCTTGGGCCGTTGCTTATCAAAAAAAAAAAAAACAATGGCAATTACTTATTCACCAGCAGCTGGTACCGGAATCTTCTTCACCGGCGAAACTCGCCGACTGGGTAGCCTCATACCCAAGTTCTCATCAAGACCCAGAAAGATTTTGAGTTTGTTACGCCTCAACGAGCATCAATTGTTCCACCACACACATCTTCTGCAAATCTTTGTGCCAATTCCTTCAATCGGAAGCCAAGCTGGTCGTATTCGCACTCGAATTTTTCTAAGCAGGTCAAATATGGCTTTCTCCAGATACTGGTTTACTTCAATTTTTTGAATTTTGGGGTTGGTGTTATTGTGGATTTGGGAATATGAAACTGAACCTCTAGTTAGACTCAACGCTATCTTAAGTTTTCTTCTTTTTGGTTAATATATTAACAAATTACTATGATGGATGGTGAGAAATGATGAGAAAATGTGGGAAAGATGAGATTTTTATGGATGTTCTTTTCCTTCTCAGCCCTAATTTCAATTTTTTTTCTGAGTTGCTTGTTCATCAATTTTTTTCTGGGTTGCTTGTTCATGATTGTGGATTGGGCTTTGCTGATCATCGGATTGGAGTTTTTTTTCCTGATCGGAGATTGGGACGACGCCGAAGAAGAAGAGAACAACTCGGCTTTCTCGACGTGGGATCGTTGTTCTCATCGGGGAAGAAGACGAGAAGCAAACCCATATGCCCCAGTTCTCGCCGCCGGTGCCTTTGGTCTTGGCCTTGGAAGTGAAACCCATTGTGCCTAGTCATCTCCATCGGCGATCGAAAAGCTCCCAGACGCCACCCTCTCCTACTTCGACGCCGACGGCGAGCTCTAGACCGTCACTGTCGCCGATGATGGGAAGCTCGGCGCCGAAGAAGATGAAGAAGACAGGTGCACGCTTGAGTGTTTTTAATTCAAAAAAAACAAAAAAAGTCACATCATTTAATAAAACACATGCCAAAAACATCCACCTCAGCAAAAAAATATCCACGTAGGAGACTTGGTACACGTAGACAGAGTTAACGGATTTGTTAACGGGGTGTGACGGCGGGTACTAAAATGTGTTCAAAATGAAAGTAAGGGTACTAACTCTGGTACAATTATAGATTGGGTACTAAATTGGGTTCCAGCCCAAAGATTAGGTACCATTTGGGCCTTTAACCCTTCTCAATAAGACTTCTGACTTTTGGTATTTAAACTAAAGATTTTTGTCTCGTTTGGTGGAGTGTTTGTGGTAGCCAACGAAGAGCAAATCAGATTCTAGAGGAGTGTAAAGTATGTCTGGCCAAGATCGGGTATAAGGAGACCACTAAGAAGGGCCTAAAGTGGCTCACATATCAATCTTGCATGCGTGGCCCATCTGGTGACATTGAGTTGATCGGTTCCGATGTGGGACTTATTTCACCCACTTTAAAGCATAACCTATTATCTTAAGCTGGTAACTGAAGTTTTACATTGTTCCTCTCGCTGCAAATCATGAAGAATATTGACCATTTACATTAACATTTACTAACTGGTCATGTCATGTCATCAATATATGTTGCAGATCAATTTGTAAGAGAGTTAATCGAAACGTGTTTTACCTCTTGAAGTAATGGTAGAAGAAATCAGCATATAACAATGTTTGAATGAGCCCAGATATCCTAGCTGCAACAACATATCGATGACATGAGTAACTAATTTGAATTCATATGTTATGAATAAACCTAAAACTATAAACACGCATGATCGAGTACATTTGTGTGTATGTGAGAGAGAGAGTCTTAGGGTCTGTTTAGTTTTTCAGTTTTCAGAAAATTGAAAAACTTGTTTAATTGTGCAGTTTTCAATTTGGAAAAAGGAAAACTAGAAAATAGTTTTTTTAAAATAGCTTGAGAATAGAAAACAGATTTTTTGAGTTTTCCAAATAGAAAACTCATTTTTTCCACTACCTTTTATTTTTGACATGAATTGTAAGATTTATTAATTAGACGGATCCAAAGCTAACAAATTTTCTAGTAAAATAGGACATAAAAAAATCAAACTAAAACAAGGAAAATAACTAAATTGCGGATATGATAAATCAAAAGCAAGATAAAGATTGAGTATTAATTAAGAGGCCTTATTTTTAAATTAAAGAAATTATGCTGTCTATCAAACTTCCATATCAAGACGAAGAAAAAGTGTTAGGTAATGTTGTATCTCATCAAGATGGGTTGTAATAAATTCTAAAGATATTGACAAATCAGTTGTAACTAATTTAGAACAGGAAAATACTCTTTAATTTGTTGCTTTCAACCTCTGATACCAAGTTGAAAATTCTGAATTTTTATAGTATTGGTATGATTTGTTTGTGTACAAGAGCTTGGCTATTTATAACAATTTTCATTTTAGAGAAATGAAAGTGGAGAGCAAAGCAAAATGATTTATACAGAGGACACTACCACGTGGTATTTATAATATCATCATCAAAAGAGTGACGTGTCCACTTACACTTTTACTCTTAGCAATTCTTTTGTGTTCATCCACCTAACCAAAGCGAGACTACACTAATGTGTTTGGGTAGTAATCAAAACACATATTCACGACACATACACTTACGGATATTTTTAATAATATGTCAAACGTGTTAGATTGTGTTGTGCCAAATATGTTAGATGTCGTGTCAAACGTGTTAATTCGAATTTATGTCAATACCACCTATTGAATACTCCAGCACTGCGTACAGATTCTGCATCCAACTTACACAAAGTGGAAATATATATTAGTGACAGTAACAAACAAAGACATATTCCTGTATAATAAAAAAGTAACCGATTGTTCCTCTGATTTATACTATAAAATACAATTGTACAAAGAAACACTCCAAAACTTAAACCAAAACCACCTTACAGCTCATCTTCATCACCTGCCTACTACTCATTACTAAACTCTTAAGATTCTCTATTCGGCAACAACAACAACAAACCAGGGTGGGTTGTGGAGCTCATCAGCTGACTCTGGTTATGGAGCAAGAAACCATGGAAGCTCCACTTTTGAGCTCAGAGGACAATCCTGTGTCTGTGTCTGTGTCACTCAAGAAGAGCAACACCACTGCCACAGCTCTCTGCTTCTCTCTGATTCTCATATCAATCACATGTCAGCACACTACACTTTTCATTTCTATCATTCTTGGGGTTTCTTCAACAATTTGAAATCTTGATCATATGGATTCAAGAATTAGTTTCAAGAAACCTGTTTTCCTAATTAGCTACTGCATTTTCTTCACAATTTACTGATTTAGTCAATTTCCTGCAATGCATTGATTCAATTTCATTAAAATCATTGTAAAAAAAAAATCATAATTAGTGACAAAACAGCACTTTTCATTAGATTTGACTATTTGAGGCACATGATCAATAATTTCAATGTTTCAAATCTGTTAAATGGGGCATGAACAATAATTTCTTGTTTGCATTTTAGTTGTTGGCCTGATACTTGGAGGCAGCACAAATTTGCTTCTGTTGGCAGAAGGAGATGAACATAATGGGAAGATTGGGCTCACCAATTCTGAGATTGTGGAGTCTGAGCAAGGTGTTGTTGCTGCTGATGATGCTCGTTGTTCGGAGATCGGTGCTTCGATGCTTAGGCAGGGCGGGCACGCTGTTGATGCTGCAGTAGCAACCTCACTGTGCCTTGGTGTTGTCAATGCAATGGCCAGTGGGATTGGAGGAGGAAGCTTCATGCTTGTTCGTTCTTCGTCGGACTCCATTGCTCAAGCTTTCGACATGAGAGAAACAGCTCCTTTAGCTGCCACTCAGGATATGTATGCGGATAATCCAAACGCCAAGTACTCGGGTGCTTTGTCAATGGGAGTCCCGGGAGAGATAGCCGGTCTACACGAAGCTTGGTCAAGACACGGGAGAATAGCTTGGAAGACCTTGTTCCATCCTGCCATCAAGCTCGCCAAAGAAGGGTTCGTGGTTGCTCCATATCTCGGGTCATTCATAGCTATGTTTGGTGCAAAGATCTTGAGTGATCCCGGGTTGAGACAAGTGTATGCGCCAAACGGGAAGCTATTGCAGGCTGGTGATACATGCTACAATGTGGAACTCGGTCACAGCTTAGAGGAAGTGGCAGAGAAAGGACCTCAAGCTCTCTACAATGGAACCGTTGGCGAAAAATTAGTGAGGGATGTGAGGGAAGCTGGAGGGATCTTGACCATGGAGGATTTGAGGAATTACAAAGTGGAAGTAACAGAAGCTGTGGCTGTAAATGCTATGGGATACACTTTTTTTGGGATGCCACCTCCATCAAGTGGAACACTAGGGCTTGCACTGGTCAGTTGTGTCGTGTATACGTGCCATGATTATTCCATCGTTGTTATGAGGAAATGTCTGATGTTTTCGTTTGCAGGTTCTGAACATCTTTGATAGCTACGGTGCTTCAGATGCTGCAAAGGGATCGTTGGGATTGCATCGCTTGATAGAAGCGTTGAAACACATGTTTGCCATCAGGATGAACTTGGGGGACCCTGATTACGAGAACATTGCCGAGTACAAAACTGAAATGCTTTCCCCGTCTTTCGCCAATGATATTCGTGAGAAGATATGGGATAACACGACTTTTCCACCAGAGTACTATCAGAACAGGCATGATGATCCTACAACATTTGTAGTTCATATCAACATTTTCGATATTGGTAGGCTTAGGGTGTGTCGCTAATGTTGTAATTCGGTTTTTGGCAGGGGGAGGCAGCTTGATGATCACGGAACGAGCCATTTTTGCATCGTGGATGCAGATCGAAATGCTGTCTCGATGACAACTACTGTCAATTATCCTTTTGGGGGCGGAGTGTTATCGCCTTCTACTGGAATTGTGCTCAACAATGAGATGGGCGACTTCTCAACACCAACTGAAGTAACCCCGGATATGCTTCCTCCAGCTCCCGCAAATTTCATTAAGCCGAACAAGAGACCTTTGTCTTCTATGACCCCAGTAATCGTTACCAAGGTTCGTGAATTGATCAGCTTAAGCTTTTGAGTTGAAGTTAAATTTAACAGATTTCTTTGTCTTCTACAGGACAATCAGTTGATTGGCGTCCTTGGCGGTAGTGGCGGATTAAACATAATCCCAGCAGTGATCCAAGTTTTTCTCAACCATTTCGTCGTAGGACTCGAACCCTTACGTGCGGTTCAGGAACCAAGGATCTACCATAGGGTAAGAACAAAGTATTTTCAGACAGTTTAGAGAAGAGCCACTATGATATATCTATGTTCTTCCTTGCAGCTGATACCAAATGTGGTTTTTTATGAAAACTTGACTGTGATTGATGGCAAGCACATTGAGCTTGAAGAGGAGAAAAAGCTATTCTTGTCTGAGAGGAATCATCAACTGAAGTCTCAGGCAGGTGGAGCTATTGTCCAGCTTATTGTTCAAACCCTTCAAACCGGGAAAGGTTCGAGTAATTCATCGATAATCCACGGAACACTCACAGCTGTTAGTGATCCTAGGAAAAATGGGAAGCCAGCAGCTGTATGATCATCTAGAGAGCTTTTTGAAATAAGTTGGTGGTACAGAATTGTTTTATACATAAAAAGTCTCAGCTATGTGCATGACCATTGTCACCATTATCTGAATGTAATGTCTGTGACCATTATCTGAATGTATGTAAAAACTTGGTGAGCAAACAAGTTATCAAATTCAGTGAAATACTCAAAATTTTCGATAAAATACTGAATATCATGCTTCTTTGTAGCTTATGTATTGTACAAAATGAACTGCATAATGAAGATGCAAAAGCCACAATGAACATTGGATGAAATATATTTTGCCTGACTGCATATCTCAGGATGCTTTGTCCATCAGCTGTACTGGGGCTAGAATGTTTGACTTGCTTGTCTCTACAATACACCCATTCATGACCATTTCCTCCAGCATAAAGTGCGCTTTCTCTAAGTGAAACATAATGTCGAGCTCACACTGCAAGAAGCGGAACAAAGAGATCAAACCAACTTTTCAAAGTCGAAAATTCATGAACTAGATATGAAAATAAAAGACAAGCTTGGAAACTCAGAAGACAATCAGAAGTATGATTCATTTATCTGATTAAGGGGAACTTACCACGTTACCAAAGTGGCGGTCCATGGTTTCTACCAATAGATGTATAAACTCCAAAATTGCAAGCTCGTTCTGTAGTTTTAAGAGAAGAACAATAATCTTAAACTACAAGCACCATTTCAAGACAAGAAAATAAATCAAGAGACAGTGTGTAACTCAGTAACTTACCTCATCGTTGTCAACACCAACCAAGAAAAAGAGTGATGCATATCGTCTGTATACTATCTTGTAGTTGCGATGCTCAACAAATGAACACTGTTCTCATGAACAAACAGAGATGTGACAGAAACATGATAAGCTGTAGTCAGATAATATAAACTCAATAACAAGAAATCGAACTTTAAAAAAAAAATTTGTCATCTACGCTGGAATAAGCGCAAAAGGAAAATTTCAATCTGGTAAATTGTTGTAGAAAAATACAAATAAGGAAAGACAAACAGCACTGCAACAAGTAGTTCCTTGAGTTGACAGTCAAGAAGTGCTTAGCTATTTAATGGGGCAACTCTTGAATGTGATTTTTATCCACTTACCAAGTGAGATTAACTGAACTCTACAGAATACACAATGGTTTATCACAAACGAGATTTCACATTGTAGATCCTGTCAAGCTTACACTGAAATTCAAATATAATCAGAGCATTAGGATATCCCAATTACACCTGTGATAGCTATGTAGGGACCAGGGGCAGTTCTTGCCCAAATTCTAACAACTTCACAAAAAGGAAGATTGACATGCCTCGGGCAAGTTTGCAGCTTTAATAATAAGCAATAGTTTGATCCCTAGGCTAACCTTAGTCTCAAGTCCGAGGATTTGGCCATTTTGACCCAATAGAGAACAATTGGCATGTAGATGTGTAGAATGTTTGGACTTTGGAGGCTCAAAATCATAGGGTTTCTCTCGGATAGTTTCCATTAAGAACACAAAAAAACTATTCATCTTTGTACCGCTACCTAGCTGCAGCTGAACTAATTACTTTCAAATTTTCCTAAAGTTGAAATTATTCTTTCAATAACTAAGTAAAACCAAGATTGATACTTCATCTTTGTGAATCAAACCTAATACCAAACTCCAAAACCAAGAGAAAATAGAAACTCTATAGACACAATTAATCAAGTGCAAAAGCAATTGGATTAACAAAATCAAACACCAGTCCTCACCGCAACGCAAAAACATCTGTAATACTAGATCAAAAGCATTGTAGATCTGATGGAACAGCTAATAACTCAAAAATGTGTCGATCAATTCGGAGAAATCGAATCATGAAGGAGACGAAGAGACGAACCTGCTGCTCGTTACGGGCGAGGCATTTGCGAACGATCTCGCCTTCAAGGGCGCGTCGTTCTTCTAGAGTGAGCCATTCGTAGTATTGAGCAAGACGAGTCTGTCCTTGCTTGTTCACCATCAGCACGAATCTGATCCCCATCTCTTCGCAATTCTTCTTCTTCCCAACAACACTTGAATCCCAGAAAAAGAGATGGATCTTCTTCTTCCAGTCCTCTTTGGTTTGGTTTGGTTTGATGATTTGATCTCGCAAATTAGGCGCTGTTTGCTTCACTGGATTATCGCAATCCAGACACTGACAAGGACTATCCTGTCCCTGCCCAGCTAATCTTTGATGCGAATTAAATTGGCCAAATGGAAAATAAATATAAGGGTACTGTTATGTTAGAACTCACAATTCGAAATTTGAGTTTTACGGGTAGAAAATATGATTTCATGTCAATTTGTTTGGTCCGACCAAATAAATAATCAGATCCATTTTATATGTCATCCATATATGTGTGCGCTTATGTCCAATGCCTCGCTTAAAATATGTGTGTGCAGTTACGTGCAATGCCTCAGCTACCAATATTTTTAAAACATAAAACAGTTCTTTCTTCTTTTATTTTTAGTTCTCAAGTTGTTTTTTTAGGATTCATAGTGTTTTTCTTTCATAAGGTTCATACTGTATTTTTAATTGTGCTAATATTATTTTGGCCAATAATTGTTGTTATAGTGCATAAGTATGTATATTAAAAAGATGATGTTCAATATATTACTACAGTGTTATATGTTCTAAAATGATGTGTCAATAAATAAGCCAAGACACATCAAATATTATATTGATGATTTGACAGGATTATAACGCACTACGTGTACAATATATATTATAAATTGGATGCTACTCGCCAGAAATTCATGGGAGGGTTGTTGTGATAGCAATTTTCAAGCATCCCATGATCTAAAACCAGCTTATAGAACCCAAAAACACATTATTCAAGATCCATGAAGAAAATTTATGAAACAAGCCAAAGCTTGAAACTTATTGGTATGGAAATATAAAAACCCAAAACACATTCAAGCCTATGAATTACAATGAAGAATGTACACACACACAAAACCAAATATAGTTTAAAACCGGCAGAGCAATTTGAAATTGTTTCTTACTGAGCTGTTTACACATTCACTTGGTATCAAATCTCCACTACCTTGGTGATGGACTTGTCATGGAATCAATGTCCATAGAAAACACCTCAGGTGAGCTACAATATGGCTTGATGTAGCACATCTCCTCCCTTGATCCCATGCTTCTTTCCCGTCGCCTGGACACTTCCATAGCTAGACATTGCTTCAGCTCTTCCAGCACAAGACTCATTGAAGCTCTGCCAGTGGAAATTGGTGCTGTGCATGCCATTGCTACTTCAAGAGCTTTCCACACAGAGCTCACATCATAATTTTCATGCAGATTCTTGTCAACAACCTCACTTATTTCCCCTTTTTCGAGCCCTGCACTCACCCATTGCACTATGTGGATCCTCTCTGTGCTTTTTATGATTGCAGCCTGGCCCGTGATTAGCTCCAATAGAACAACTCCAAAACTATACACATCGCTTTTCTCGTTCAACTTTTGAGAGTGATAATACCTAGAAATGTATAGAAACAACATATACATATCAGGAGAAATGTTTATAAATGTCAGGTTGCATTCAGCTAATAATTATATCAGTAGTGAATCTTACTCGGGATCGAGGTATCCTGTTGTCCCCATGACTTGTGTCATAACATCGTCATGACTTTCGCTTGTAACAACCTTGGAGATACCTAAATCTGATATTTTAGCATCCAAGTTTTTGCTTAGGAGTATGCTCGCGGTCTTTACATCTCTATGTATTATAGGTGGCTTGCACCCATGATGCAAGTACTCCAGTCCTGTCTCTCAGAAAAAAATATACATATGAAATGAAACTAGAAAGCTAGGGTACCTTAAAAAATACCAAGTTTGGTGACAAATTTGAGAAATGTTGCAATACTGACCTTGTGCAGCGTCTACTGCTATTTGAAGTCTCATTGCCCAAGTCAAGGAACATGAATGGCTATCTGTAGCGTTATCACACAATAGGCATCAAAATGCTCGCATTTCATTAGATTTTGTTAATGATAAGCTTATAGGATGTGTATGTATATACCTGACATATAATTCTTCAGGTTTCCATTAGCCATGTACTCGTAGATTAGCGCCATGTGGTCACCTTCCTCGCAGTATCCAATGAAGGAAGCCAAGTTTCTGTGGTGAACTCTCATCAAAAGTTCAGCCTGAAAACCCATACCCCGATAAAAATCTTGTCAATACAGAGAAGATTTTGACGGGACAGATCATAATACACACAAGAAATAGATTAAAACAATGCCAACCTCGGTTTGGAATTCCTTAGGCCCTTGAGAAGATGACGAAGATAGCATCTTCACTGCAACTTCCATGTCATTTTCTAGTTGGCCGTGGTACACTGTCCCAAATCCTCCCATACCAACAATGGTTTGAAAGTTGTTGGTAATGCTTAGGATCTCGGCATATGTAAATTGCTGCTTCATTGATGCTAGTGATTTTCCTCCATTCTTGTTTTCTGTCCCTAAAGCATAAACTACTTTTTAGTTCTTACATATTATTCTGAATTTCCTTCGTTGAATTTGGTTTGAGATCGTTAAGTAAGAAGTACCTTCTTTTCTTCTTAGTTTCCATAAGATAACCAATACAATCAACAGAGCAACTGCCAATGATACTGATACAACTATGGGAACGATAACTTTCTTGTTTCTTTTGCAAGAATTCAAGCTACAAACATTATGGTCATCCAAACTGAAAGAGAGAAAAAGGAGAGAGATGCGAGTACAAACAATTTATATCTTCAAATATAACATGATGTTCAAAACAAAGTCATGCTTTTTCCAGATGAGAATCCAATGTTTCAAAAAGGGCATACCTTAATGTCAGTAACCCGTCCTTGGCTCTATCTGCAAGAGACGTTGGAACAGGACCGTACAGTTGATTTCCTTTCAAATACCTATAATTAAGTAATAACCTACATTTCGTTAGGATATATGACAGTGAATCAACAGAAACTTTGTTACTTACAGGAGCTTCAAAGACTTTAGTTCTGAGAGAAAGCTAGGCACTGGTCCAGTCAAGTTGTTGTTTGATAAATCCCTGAGATAGCATATAATTTTCTAATCAAAAGAGTCTATATTTTGACGAGGAAAATCTCCATTTTGTGTCAAGTTTACTTACAGGGTCTCTAGTGCCGAGATCTTTGCAATGGAAGCGGCTATAGTTCCACTTAGACCGCTAGAGCTCAAGTTCCTATCCGCAAATCATATAATTAAAAACAACTTTACTAAGTAGTTGCAATGACGAAACAGTTTAGCAGAAAAGACTCACAGTGAAATTATCCGAGGAGGCAGCGAACCATTGTAGTTGCACTTCAAACCTTCCCAAGAGTAATTCTTTGGCCCACAGGGGTCACCCACCCAGTTTTTGTTTACTCGATACGTCGTTTTGACATCCATGACAGCATCAACTGCATCAAATTTAATGCCAAATTGTATAAGCTCTAATACGAAGCATGAAAATCAATATCTCCGCCAAATGAGTTTGGTAAAAGAAAGAAATGCATACCATCCCCTCCAAATGTTGGTGATTCAATGTGCTGTTTGGCAATGTAGATCTCGATGGCATTGATGATGAGAGGAAGGGTTGAATCACTTGTTTTGGAAATCGAAATCCTGTGTTCTTTTCCCGTGAAAGCTCTCGAGTTAGACATTATGGTTGCGTACAGGTAACGAGGTGTGAAGTTTACAAACAACGGAGATCCGTTCCAAGATACATCAAATTTTCTAGACTGGTTTCGCTGAATCAGCTCAACTTCAGCAAAGTACATGTAAGCATAAAATTGGGAATCAACGTCATCCGCGGTCCAATAGAGTTCCAAGGCTTCACTAGCGTTCTGTGGCTCAACAGCAGTTTGAACTACTTCCTGAGGCGCCTTGTATCCATTTTCACCTACACTAATCTCCAATGCCGTGCTGACCATACGCCAAGAAGGCGAGCTGTAAGGAGACCAAATATGATCATAAAGATCATTTTCGTACCGACCACTTCCATTAGTTGTTCCAAGGTTCAATCTTTCAAAGAGTACTAACGAATCGGATGCTGAGGACCCCGCCTCAGTATTATAAATTGACCCGTTAAGAGGTCTAAGCTCCATTGCTGATATAAAAGGAGTGCCCAAACCTTTATTTACAAGACAAATATGTAAAGTATCGGATGACGCAACACTAATAATCTCCGGTGTAACAACATTAGAAGCATTTCTGAATTTCACTATGGACCAAAGATTGACATCAAGATAGAGATCAAATTCCGGGAGCTTGTTTTCCCCGTCATAGTTGCCATACATGAAAGAAGCCCTAATCAAATTTAACCCGCCTTTTCCACCCGAAGTCGTTAAGGTGTAGCAATTCTTGTGCCCTCGAGGAAAACTCCGAAGATCAGAGAGCGGTTGTGGTAGATTAGGATAGTTTGGATAAGAATATTGAGATGATATGTTCTTGTTTACTCCGGTTTCTATGTAAGCTACATCAGAGACATAGCTTATGCCGGTATCCATGTCAACAAAATTGAAATTCAAAGGAGAGCCACAATCTATGCTTATGAAACCTAACCAAACAGAAATTTATATGGAATATAGTTAGCATATAGTGCGGGATATATGGAAAATCTAAAACCGAATAATCACGAATCTAAACACTATTTATACTACAGTATTTCTTTATGAAATGCAAATGCTAACCAGAGAATATGTTCATGGAATCAATACTCAAGCTCAATTTACTTCCCAATTCCCAAACAAGGAACAAAAACTAGGTTTTTTCTATTGCACCAAACCCCAACAAACACAAATTTATGTATATTTATCAACATAAAAAAGCAATTGCTTAGTTACCTGTTTGGAGCTGCCCATGAACTAAGATTTCAGCATGAAAACAAAGGAGCAGAAGCAAAATTGGAATCCCCATTTAGCTCTGTTTTGTCTGATACTGAAAATGAACAAATTAGAAATAACATATACAATGAATTCTTCAAATGTTGTAGCTATAAATTATATAATCCAAAATATATTACTCCCACTAAATGAGTTTATCACCAATAGAAAAAATAATGAACTCTCATTTTGGGATAAAAAGGAATAGAAACAATAGAATTAATTTTAGAGCTTCATGGTCAATTTTGATCAACTAGACTTAATTGTAGAAAATTTCAATTTATGAAACAAAAAAAAGTCAATAATATTTACACTGCATAAATTAACACTACCTACCAAGTTATATGTTACTGAACAAATAAATTTGAGTATTTTTTTTTGAAGGGGTATGTTTATATTATTAAATACTGGGAAACCAAAAAAACGTACAATCCAAAGCAA
>JAYMSZ010002018.1:0-12849 GCA_036897665.1 Pelargonium citronellum
GGATATAAACTAGTATACTGTAGGATAGAAAAAACTATTTTTTTAATTTCCATTTTAAATAGTTTGGAAATTAAAAGAAGAAACAAAAAAAATTCATTAAAGAATAAACGTATAGCCCCAAAAAAATCTAATTTAATATAAAAAAGATAGTCCTTCAAAAAAAATATATATATAAAAAAGATACTAAGAATTTCCAAAAAAAAAATAAAAAATAAAAATATTAATAAAGTAAAATTTGTAAGATACCTAAAAAATATTTTCTAATAAAAAATCTAAAAAAAAATTTCCGAAAATAAAAAATTCTTTTGGGGTCGTTTTTTAATTAAGCAAAATTGTGTGCCAAATTTAATAGACTGATGAGGTGGCGCTCTAACGCGCATTATAAACCTCATTTTTTATCCAATTTTTATTTTATAGTATGTATGTATAGATTGAATGTCTAGATTTAAATTCTCATTCTATTTTTTAAAAAATGAAATGTTTTTTGTGTTATTTATCATAGGTTGAAAGGTAAGAGAATTGTGTATAATTTTATCAGATTTAAAATAAAATGAGTGTTTATTTAAGCGCACTCATGATTTCTGGTAATACTTTCGAGATTATTACATCTTAAGTTGCTGAAATGTACTTCCAAATATCGTTCTAACATTTGACATTCCCGAAGTGGTAAGCGATCTCATGAGCTCCTCTTCATTTCTTGTTACTTGAAAGGCGGGGAAAACCCAGGCCGCCCAGAACTCAATAATACTATTTGAGTACTTGAACAAACAAGAACTCCTTGAAGGTTCACTTCGCCCGTGTTGGTTGGAGAGCTCACAGAGGATGGCGAACTCGTACAGATCACGAATAGACCCCGAAACGTGCTCCACTAGAATCCCCCACAACAAGGTGTTTGTTCGAACTCCCTTGAAATATATTTTCACTCGAGTCTCCGCTTAATAGTATGGACCAAGGACCCAAACCCTCAGTTTTGTCCTCCACTACTCAAGACTTCCAACTCTAAGATTCCAAACTTACACAAATACACATACAAACATCTCTAACACGCAGGTAAAAGAACCATCTCCGTGTGTTTGCTTTTATCCAAGTCAAACGAGCGCATCATATCTTATAGCAAATATGATACATGTCCTCCGGAAATAATGACAGATTGGTAAGAATATATATATATATATATATACATACACCAAAATTTTGAATTTATTGTAATGCATAGTGGTTTGTTTATCCAATTAAAAGTAGAGCACAGATTGTTCTTTTACTTCAATATATCTGTATAATTCTCTTGCAAATCATGTGCATAAACGCATTAAAGTACAAGCTCCATGCAATGCTAGAATACATTACCTGACCTAAACTTAGCTCTCCTGCATAAAAATTATTTCCTACATTTCTCGTTTCCAGTCGAAAAATGCTACTTGAGAGCTATCCGTAGCCTTAAAGTCACTCGATGGTTCCACGGGACCAGTACTCGTTGACAAGCTGCCCGAACAGTGAATCTTCTCTCTTCATCAAACTCATCGGCTCATCGTACTCCACCAGTTTTCCTGAAAACATGTCACAAGTCACAACAGCTTGTCAAGATACATTCTGAAATGAAGTTACTCTTGTTTCTTAAGGAACGGGACTTACCATCGCTGATGGCAAGTACCATCGTGCAGTCCATAACGGTTGGTATCCTGTGAGCCACAGTGATCACAGTGCAGTCTGCAAATTCTGTTCGTATTGTTCTCTGTAGAATCGAGTCTGTTGCGTTGTCTATTGATGCAGTTGCTTCGTCGAGCACCAATACTCGGCTTCTTCTCAAAAGAGCTCGGCCTAGACAAAACAGTTGTCGCTGCCCCATGCTCCAGTTTGATCCATCGTCCGTTACTGAACAACACATTGTTAATTATTCCTACGCATCATGTGTCACGGCACGAATTGCCAGCTCTAACAACAACTACGAGTAGTAACTTTGACATAGTTAAAACCTTACCCAAGGAGTCTATGCCCATTTCTTTCTCCTGAACTGCCTCTCGAAGCTGACACTTCCCAAGAACCTACGAGAGGACGAATAAAAATCTATTTCACAAGTCTGAGTACTAGAAAAGCCGATGATAGGCAAAAAGATTGAAGTGTTACCTCCCAAATTTCCTGGTCAGTATGTTGAGACAAGGGATCCAAATTGTATCTTACGGTTCCTTTAAAAAGAGTAGGATCTTGCGGAATAATTCCAAAATGCGACCTCAGATCATGAAGTCCAATTGTACCGATGTCCACGCCATCTACTATTATCTCCCCTCCGACTGGCTCCACCAGACGAAACAGGGCACCTATGAGAGTAGTCTTCCCGCTGCCAGTCCGGCCAACGATACCAATCTTGTGCCCTCCTTGAAATGTGCAGCTAATCCCACGAAGAACAAGTGGTGCATTCGGTCTATATCTGATCTGTATTGTTCATCACTTTTTCTCAGTAAACTAACCTTCGGGTGTTTAGTAGTATTAAGACGTAGATACTTACTTGTAGATCACGAATTTCCACTTTCCCAACAGCCGGCCAGTTGGCTGGAGGACGGTTTTCTTTGATCAATTCTGGAGCTTCACTTGGTATATGCATGTACTGATTGAGCCTTTCTACTGATATTATGTAATTCGATAGAGTGCACTGATTTTGAATTGACATAACTAGGGATATGTTTAATGTAAGACCATACGAAAGTGCCATCCCGATAAATCCTGAAAATTAAACCCGTCATTAGAAGACTAGCGGGTCAATACCAGACATCATATTTGAAAATCCTTTAAAGAGAAGAGCTAAAACACTTACCGGATTTAAAAGTTCCGGGAGGAAGCGAAACCATGCTGAGTGCAGCTGAGGCGAGAACAAATGCACTCAGTGTTTCTAACCGTTGGATCAACCACTCGACTGCTGCAAAACTGTGAAAAGAAGGACTAGCGTTTGTGTCGATGAGTTTAAGGTTCTTTGCGAAGAACCGTTTTTCCTCCTGAAAGGCTCTGATTGTGATGACTCCTGCTACAGACTCGGCTAAATGGTTTGCTATCAAGGATTTGGTTGTGCCATTTAGACGCATTAGCTCTTTTGCAGTGGAAAAGTAATATCTCTGTAAATAAGAAATCAAATAGCACAATTCATTTGAAAGTCGTAGAGTGTCATAAGATAAAGAATCGTTTTTGTACATACCTGTAAGCGAATAGCGAGATAAATTGTTGGTATTGCGACAAACAGGACCTGCCAGGTGACAGCAGTCAAAACTCCAAGATTTGAATACGTGTTTATGGTAGCTCCAACAGCAAAGACAAAGAAGAATGGGAGATCGAGATCGACTATACTCAGATCAGAGGAGACCTATACAAGAAACAACGTGTCACGAGTCGCTGTAAGTTTAACATTTATGAACACGTAATGTTATGTGTTTAAGGTACTTACCCGACTAAGTATTCTTCCCAGAGGTGTGGAGTCACAGAAAGACAACGGTGCACGAAACAAGGAGTTCAGTAATTGAGAAAATAAAGATTTGGATGATTGAAGGCCCATAACAACTAAAAAAAGATATCTACATAGCAAAAATAGCGTCGAGCAGGATCCGATCAGCAGATAAACGAGGATCAATCGCAACGTGCTAACACTTGGATTTTCAACATTTGCAGCCATCCACGAGTTCTGTGATATCTGACCGCAGACAAACAAGATGTGACCCAGATTCGATATGATGAAGTATAAGTAGCCTTTACTCTGATTCAGATACTGCAAGTATGGCTTAAACCCTGTATCTCCTATTTCTCGCTCTTCTTGCTTAATCAGTTGATCACCTTTAGATGCTTTGCGTTTTTTCTCGACACAAGTCTTGCTAATCTCTCTCGTTGATGGTTCGTTTTTCTGAGAAGTAACATCTGCAAGCCTCTCGGAACCAGCTGTCTCTTTGTGTGCATTGACGAGGTCTAAGAATTCTTGGCTCGAAGCCAGTAACTGGTTATAAGGAGCCGCTTTCAGGATTTCCCCGTCTGACATCAACTGTAAGCAAAATAAAAAAAAGGTAATTAGTTAAACTGCTAAACTGAATGATCTCTATACCCAATCTCTTCTAGACTATATCTAGAGCTGGCAATTTGTGTCGTAATGTCGTAACACAACACACAGCACGAAGTTAGTGCGTTTGGGCTCACACTTTGTAAGCATGTTGTGTTCGTGTTGGGCCTCCAAAACACACACACACACGATTAATCAGTCGTGTAGTGACACACACAGCACTCTCAACACGCACACTAAATGGTATAATTGTAAATTAATACTAATAACATGCCTAACGTGTTGGGTTGTGTCATATCAAACGTGTTGGTTCATAATCATGTCGCATTTAGTTACCGTGTTAAATGTGTTGGGTCGTGCAACACACAAACAACCTCTAACATGACACGCGTGCACGAATTGTCAACTCTAACTTTATCACACATAATATAATCAAGTAACAATCTTTTATAGTTCTTTTTAGTAGATTCTGTTTCCATTTTTCTGTCACAGAAGTGTTAAGAAAAAAGTGCCTACTAACCAAAACAGAACTGAATGCTGGCAGGAAATCGACTTGGTGGGTGACAAGCAAAACCGTCTTTCCTGACAGAGCTCTCATAACATATTCCTGCAACAATTCAAATCAGATTTCACTAAAATTTCGAACCAGCAAGTACCCGAAGAAGCCATTTCATGGTGTGAAGTAATGTACTTACATTGAACAAGCTTGAAGCCGTATGTGCATCAACAGCACTGAATGGATCATCCAAGAGATATATATCAGAATCCTGATAGAGTGCACGAGCAAGTTGAAGTCTCTGCTTCTGACCACCGCTCAGATTAACTCCTCTTTCCCCGATTTCAGTGAGATCGCCATAGGGAAGCGACTCTAGGTCCTTTACTAGTGAACATCTCTCAAGTGTTTCTTCGTATCTTTGAGCGTCCATGGGAGCTCCAAATAAAATGTTGTCTTGTATTGTTCCTGTTTGAATCCATGATGTTTGAGAAACATAGGCAATGTTTCCATAAACTTGGATCTGCAATTTCAAGAAACAAAACCAAATTATCTATGAAAAATATGACCCTTACAAAATAATAACAGTTCTAAAGATAAATCACTAAAAGTACAGTAAAATTGAGTTTAATCAGTCTGGGTTTAACTCAGATTGGTCGGAAAATCTGAAAAATAAAATCTAGATTGGAAAGTTTGGTCAAGTCCGAGTTCTCAGTCTAGACCAAATTTTGAGCATCCATACTAGGGAGGATCATTTATGCACACAACTAGAGCTGACAAATGTGCCAACGGCCCGCGGGCCGTCACTTATCCGACTCGATGATAATCCCGGGCCCCAGTCGGGAAAAAGTGGACTGATAAACATGAAGTCATATTTTGGCCAGGCCCGAGCGGGCGTGGCCCAAATCTGGACTGCTTGCGGAATGAGCCGTGACCTGCAGGCCATCATTGGCCCGACCTAACTACAAGGCACAAACCGACAAAAAGTGGCTCGATAAGCATACTTTAGGCCTGAGCCTGGCTCGTTGTCCCATTCGTCAGCTCTATGCACAGCCTGGTCTTACTTTTGCAGAGGGCCTTTCCTAACTCGAAACCTTGTCCTCAAAGTTACTAGGTGACTTTACCCTTGCTCCAAGGGCATATGTACGTGCAGGACAACATTAGACAAGAAATAAGAAATAACAAGAAAGCAGATTCAACTTACAGATCCTTCGACACTTGGTACTTCTCCTAGAATTGCTGCTAGAAGGGTTGATTTACCAGAGCCAACTTCTCCACATATAGCCACCTTTTCACCACATTTAACCTCTAAATCTATGTTCCGGAGAGTAGGCTTTAGTACATTCTCTTCCCACGAAAAACTAGCAGACTTGATCCAAATAGCGATACCCGAATTCTCCCCATTGCACTCTCGCCGGACATTTCCACTCTCTAGCTCCGGTGCTTCAAGAAACTTCACAATACGAGCAAACGCGACCTTCGCCTGAATAACGACTCCAATGACATCAGGAATGTACCTAATCGGATCCTGAACAAGACGCAAAGTTGCTACGAATGTGAAAACATTACTAGCATGTAAAGGAACTTTTAGGACATAACAAGCCCCAAAAGTTGCTGCAGAGACCAAAACCGGTGAAGACCAAAACAAAAACCCATTATACGCTCTCTGAAACTGAACTGCCGATAGCCATTTGCACTCAACGTGACGCAAACTTTCGATCACGTTCTTGAAATGTGTCTCCCACGCATATAGCTTCAACACCTTCATGTTCACCAAAGCCTCAGAGCTCGCCTTCAGTCTCTCGTCTTGCGCTTTCATGAGCTTGCTTTGAAAATTATGCTGGAACTTAGCGAGAGGTATGTTCAATAGTACAGTGCATATTATAACTATCAAAGATGCGAAAGTTGCGAGCCCTACAGCATGGAAAAGAATTGCAAGTGCAATGCAAAGCTGAAGACTTGTTGTCCAAGTCTGATGGAGCCAGAAAGGAAACTCTCCAATTCTATACGCATCAACAGTGACATAGTTCATTATCTTGCCTCCCGAGTGAATCGTCCGAGCTGCATTTGATAATCTGAGTTGCTTATTGTAAATAGCTGCTGTGAGGAGAGACTTCAGTTTCACACCAATTAGTCTGCTGCGAAAGGACCATTGCCTCTGTGCCAACGATTCAATGCTCTTTGTAAAGAAAAGCGTTAAGGCCAACACGTAGCCTTCGTGCTCGAAAGCTTCTTTACCCTCAGCAACCCTAATGAATCCATTGAGAAGCAAAGGGCCTGAGGATACAGTTAGTATCTTCAACAAAGCGAAGAAACCGGAAATCAAAATCTCTCTCCGGTGGCATAGAACTATTGTCCACAAGATCGATGGTTGCGAACACAGATCATTTTGCTTCTTCTTGTTCCATTTCTCCATGAATTCTAAGTAACAGCTTTCTGATTTATCAGACTCGCGCAGCTCGGGAATATCTTCCTCCTCGAGTGTTTTCTCCCGACCCCTTTTCATCAATGGATTCATCCACCAGAAAGACAATGTACCGAAGAATCCGGCTTTGCCAAATGTACTAACACAGCTACCAGAAACAATTCCGATGTCATTTGCTTCACCATTCAAAGGAGCGTAAAGGCTAGTTTCGTTTAGCCTTTCATCATTATCATATTTGTGACCATCGAAAGCACATAGAAGCAACAACATTGCTCCAGGAAAAGAAACAATGTCTAGCACTACTTTCACCGAAACCTCCTTCCTCACAACAGCTGCAAATACAGACACACAACAGAAAATTCCAGCAAACATGAAAGCAACAACGGACAAAACCCAAATTAAGGTTCGACCAAAGTGTCCTGCCCTAAAATTCACTGTCAAACCAACAAGCAACCATGTGAACCCATGAAACATTAGTATCCACCAATTCAAGGCCATATGGATTTTCATTTTCCTCAGCTTCTCTTCCAATACCCAAATGCCTAAACAAAAGTACACCAATCCAATACCTCCATTTACAATACTAGAAGCTCTCTGCAAAACAGAATAGCCTTGTATCCCAACATTCTTGGAACTGTGAATCCAATTGAACATCAAAATGACCAAGAGAACTATATCGAAGCAAATCAAGAAGACTTAGTAAGAGCCACAAAACCAAAATCAGAATACTTCCCATCACTATCCAAATAGCCAGAATCTCCACAAATCACCCACCATTTTTTACCCTCTACAAGGTCTGCAACACGAGGTAAAAGACAAATGACACACAAAACCCTAATGGGTACATCAAAACAGAATAAATTTGAACAAAATTGCCCTGAGAAAATTGGGGTTTATCAACACTGTTACCTTTGAGAGCAAAGAAGGTGCTTCACAAGAATTCTTCTTCAACTCAATAGTCCAATTTCTTCAAATTTGCAGAATCACAATATAGGTTTGGAGAAGACATTCAAATAGAGAAGTCTGGAGGGAAGGTTGTTGCTCTTTGTACATGGGGGTAATTTAGTCTTTTAAGCATCTAACTAATGGAGTTACAAATGGAATGAACAAAGAAAAGTACAGGATATCGCAAGTTCACAAAATTAGTTCAAAGGTGCCAGATAAAAAACATTTAAAGCATAAAGTGTCTATCCATAATTACCTCTTTATGTTTTCAAGGCTAGAATATTTGTATTGGTCAAAGCACTTGGTTCAAAACAAAAGTTTGAAAGAATTCTTAAGCGTTCATAAAAAGTCTGCCAACAATAAAAGGAACACATTTTTAGTGTTGGAGAAGGCTTAACGTAAATCTTAAGTGCAACCAATTGGAACACACATCGCCAAAATATATTGGAACAAGTATCAGCAGCAACAAATCGAAGCACAAGTTGCAAATCAGCAAGAAGATGAACAATTATTTGTGGCAACATGCTTTGTTGCAAACACTTCAAGCGAAAGTTGGTTGATTGACATTGGTTGTACCAATCATATGACCTATGTTGAGAGCTTTTCCAGGAATTTGACAGATCATTTATCTCAAACGTGAAGATCGGTGATGGGAAGTACATTGATGTCAAAGGAAAATTAAAGGTGTTGTGGCTCTTCAAAGCAGCTCAGGTATAAGACAATAAATGGCGTACTCTAGGTTGAAATATAAACTTGATTTGGGATTTGGGCTTTGTCAAATTAGTATTGGTCCTATTTGTGTTAAATAGTCAAGTTGTGTAGAATAATCTTGTATTTGCTAGGATAATTGAGCAGTTGAGAGAGTTCTCTATCATAGTGTTGTGTCTAGAGGTTTCTTTTGAGTACTATAAATAGCGATGTAATCTTAACATTTTATATAAAACAAAGTTTCATCTTCTATAAAGAATTAAGTAGTCAAGTTGTATATAATAATCTTGTATTTGCTCAAATAGTTGTGTAATAGAGAGAGTTCTCTAGAATAGTATTGTGTCTAAAAATTTCTTTTTAGTACTATAAATAGGAATGTAATCTTAACATTTTGTATAAAACAATTTTCCTCTTTCACATATGAAGAATTCTTCTACGACGTTACCAAAGTCTCTTGCTCCCTCCCTCGCATCTTCTAGAATGAGTTCGCTAACAAGTATGAGATTTTTAACGTTGTTTTGATTATCGATCAAGTACTGAACTCTTTCGTTGAGGTTAGAGACATTTGTGAACATGCTCCACAAGAATTCCGATCTCATTCAGCAGATACTTTTTCACTCGATCGAATATCTGAAGGTCTCTTTTGACAACGACACTTGAAATTTCTTTCTTTCCAGTAACGTAAGACCAGTGGCGGACCTAGTAGATGTAATGGGGGGTCAACTGACCCCACATTATTGGAAAAAAAATTTTACTTGTATTTTTCCTTTTTAAAAAAAATATATCACTAAATTGACACCCCAAAAATTTGAGATATTGTACTATAATCTCATCAAATTTAATATAATTTTGTAAGAAACTCATTAAAATCTATTATTATTCACTATAATTTTTATTTTTATTATTATGGCAACATAAAATTCTTATTTTTAATTCACAAAGCAATACAAAAATAAAATTAATTAAACTGTTAAATACAATTAAACACAGTTTTAATACACAGTACTTCACTCACATTACACATAAGCACAACATACTCAACTTTAAGTTCACAAGAATTACAACACATTCAAGAATTTTATAAATTTTACTAATTGAATATAATCAATGTTTATGCGTGTCTCGTGCATCGTAATTATATAATCTCAAACGAATTTTATGTACTCCAAATTTTGTATTAAAATGTTTAAGAAATTTTTACTTAAATTATAGACTTGTAAAAAAAATTCTTTCTTTCTTAATGTTCAAATTCAAAGCGTATATAATTGTTGGATTTATGGTATCAATACAAGAAAATAACTATTTAACATGAGATTTAATGAAACATGTGACATGGTGGACACTGTTACAATAATTGCGAGCATATTTTATTAAAACTTGTTTGTCGTAAAAAAAAATTTTGACCCCATATTTTTTAAATCCTGGGTCCGCCCCAGCGTAAGACCGAATGTAATCAGCCATTTTCAATTATGACATTTGATGCTTTTTTGGTTGTTCTGAAATCTGAATGGATTACATAATTACATGCAGTAGTATTTATAGTCTTCACTCATGGTTTTCTATTTTTCGCTGAAATTCACTCATGGCTTCTATTTGTCTATTTCACATGTGAGTTGCATCATTTCAAAATTGAATGACAATTTATTCTTTTATATTTTAGTTGCATTATTTCAAAATCAATATAAATGTGTATTTATTCTTTTATATTTTTTTTATATTAAGCAGTTTGTGAGTCAAGCTGTTCATTTTTCAACATTTCAATAACCATGTGCATGCACTACACATTATAAACAAAATTATAATAATAAAAGATTAAAAACCATAATTTACTAATTATTACAATTAATCATGATATTCATTAAAAAAAAGAGAATAAATAATCATGATATACATAAGGTTACATCTCATTGAAACAACTCAATATTGTGAATTCATTAGAAATCTAAACTAACCCGGAAAATCAAAATAATTACCCTCTTTTTTTAAGAAAAATAATTACCCTTGATTGATGTCTTACATATTTGCCATCCTTAATTTGATTTATCAAGTTTTTTTTTCCTTTTCTTAAAAAATATGATTCATCAAGTTCATCAACAAAAAAAGTAGTTTAATCTACCAAGTGTATATATATATATATATATATATATACATATACATTAAAAATAACTTGTGACTTTGAATCGAATTTATAAAAACACTACCGTTTTACAAGAAAAATGCCATGTGAAGGCAAGCCTGCAAAGCAAAACAAAGCAAAACAAAGCAAAACTGCGGTTTTGTACAATGCGACATAAAACAACACAAGGATGGTTCACGGTACGATTCTTATGGCCACCCTCAGTATTACCAAAGTTGGAGCACAACCTGGCTCTAAGTTTGCCACGTGTCCTTGCACATGTAATCTTGGTGTCACTCTCCATCCCAAATTCATCAAAATTTGGCACTATATTTTAACATTTCTTTTTATTGAGTTGTATATATGAATTGCACCAACGTTTTGAAGGAAGATGGGTTCCAAACGCAAAACGATTTGTAATCTTTTAAAAAAGCATCAAACGATAATATTGCAGAAGGATGAGAAAACGGTGTCGTTCCAATTAATTGTCTTCGAACTGACAGAGGTTTGGAGACCTCTAATATACAGCACAACTACTTAATTAAGAAAATTGACATTTACTTTGAGACATAGCGTAATTGTTATGTAGTGTAGACTAGTTAGGCCTTGTTTGGTAATACTACTTGACCTCCAAAAACTCTTACACATCAAATGAAATAGAGTCACATAAGAAAATGACAAAGACTAAAATTAGACACATTATTTGTTTTTACCTAACTTTTGGATGACTTGTGCAATGATGATGAGGTTGCAAGAAGCTAAATTTTTTTGCTTATGACATGAGAAGTAGAGACATAATTATTCATTTATATTCCAATTATGTCCTTACTTGATGAGTTATAGTGAATTTTTTTTTTATTTTTTAATGATGTACATTTTAGTCATTTTAAAAAATAATTTTTAACTAATTATTTTTGTATATTGATTTAAAAGTATTTCTCATTGCTTTTGTTAACAAACAATTATAGCTTTTAGAAGTTGTAAAAATCACTTCTATCTTATAAGAAGTGTTACCAAACAAGCACTTAAAATTAGATTTTGAGAGAGAGAGAGAGAGAGAGAGAGAAGATGCAGGAGAGTTTGAAGATTCTGTTGTCCACACAACATCTGGTCTGTCTACCAATTGGAGTTGTGAGGCAAACATGCATGTCCTTGTATGTAAATGTGAGTGTATAGTATATGGCCAACAAATTAAGACCAAACCAAATTAAAAGAGGAGGCCATAGGCATTAGCTAGGCATACCCAATAGGTTGGACCTTCACTTACACAATATAGTGCTAGCTAAAAAAGTATAAACCAAGCCATTGGTGAGACATTGTGAGATAGTAAAAAATAACTTTAAATTTATGAAAATTTTAAAAGAAAAAAGTGATAGAAAAGATATATATTCTTCTTCTTCTTCTTGAAATGGACTGAGACAGACTTATTATGAAATTAAGAATGATGGTGGTCTCAACTGAGGGGTGTGGGGTGCAACATGTCTCTTAAAGCAAAGCTAATATGTAGTATTTGTGTATCAGACTCTGCAAAAGTCCCTCTCTTTCTCAATTGCATATATAGCTACATCTGCCTAAATGAATGTACACTTTAGGCGTGAGAGAGAGTTGGAACCTTGGTGGATTCACTTTATTGGGTCCCCTAGCTTACCACAAAATAATTAATTAAAGCTCCTTTTAAGTTTTAATTCCATCATTAATGAACACCTTCTCTTTATTAGCTTTCTTGTAGTTGAATCCAATGATCTCCAACTAGAGATATTCTATACCTCAAGTTGGCTGCCATATGGGCCTCTACTCTGCCATAGTGGTGTGCATTTTATCTTCATTGTCATCCTTTTGTTTCCCCTCTTTTTTCTATCAATAAGACCCCAAGCATTAAGAGGAGCAACTCTAAAATTCTTTCTTCTGGAAACCCTAGCCGCCTTTTCTAGTTCTTCGTCTAAATTTTTTTCTTGAACTACGTACCGCCGGTCTTTTTCTGATCGGCGGTGGTTCAATCTTTTCTTATTTGCATTGCTTATTGAGTAAACACATACTCAACTTGATTAGATTTGTTCTTCTGTTGGATTCATCGATCACTATTGGCTCCCCGCATTCGATTCGTTTTCAGACACCGTGTTATCATCTCCACA
>JAYMSZ010002019.1:0-12847 GCA_036897665.1 Pelargonium citronellum
AACTAAACCATAGGATGCTATTTGCTTTAAGTGATAACCCCATAGCAATTATATTGCTACTGCTATAGTATTTATTAATTGCTGGGAAGGGCATTATGGTCATTTAGCAACAGACCTTCTATATCCAAGTACATTTCTTCAAAATACAAGAGTTTGCACCAGTCCAAGTCTAGAAGAGGCACAGCTGTAGGGGCAGTACAGTAAAAAGTCGGAGAAACCGAGTCCAAATACGAACATTTAATTAAAATATAATATATCCATTGAAGATCCAACTTTGCCATCCAGAAACCCTCCATTTTCCCCGACGACTCCACGAAGAAAAAAACACACAACACTCCCTCCTCCTAGAGAGAGAAACCAAATACAAAAACGCAAACAAACAAGAATCTAGAGAGAGAAACACAACCAAACAAGAAGAAATTTACAGAGAGAGAGAGAGAGAGAGAGGAGAAGAATCACAGAGGAGGAGGAGGAGGAGGAGGAGGGGGTAATGGCGGAGGGGAAGAAGGAGAGGAATTTGAGCGAAGAGAGCGTGAAGCTGTTCGTAGGTCAAGTGCCGAAGCACATGACCGAAGCTCAGCTGCTCACAATGTTCAAAGAGTTCGCTCTCGTCGACGAGGTCAACATCATCAAGGACAAGACCACTCGTGCCTCTCGAGGTTCGCTTCCGCTCTCTAAATCGAATCTATTCCGTTTCTCCTTCGCATTCCCTTGTTTCAGCTCTCTCTCTCTCTCTCTTTCTCTCTCTTTTTCCATTGTATCTCTGTTGCGTGATTTGCCTGATTCGCTTGCTCCGAGGCGTGATTCGTGGCCTAGGGAGTGTGTTTTGAGATGATTTATGTTTTCCGAACCCTAATTGTTTGTTTTGTGCTCTCTCTCTGCTCTGCGTCTTGTGTGTAGGGTGTTGTTTTGTAATATGCCCGTCCAGGCAGGAGGCGGATAAGGCCGTCGGTGCGTGTCATAATAAGAAAACTCTGCCCGGGGTTAGTGCAATTTTCGATCTCTGTTTGTTTTGACATTGACATTGGCATTGGCATTACATGTGTAGCTGTGTAGGACCTTATGTTGGACAATGTGTTAGTTTAAACACTGATCCTGACTGCCTTGTGAGTGGTTTAGCTAACGTGATTATTCACCGTGAAATCTAGCTCTAGATACTCCATCGTATGGAGTAATGATGTATTTCCTTGAGCTACGGCTTTATGTTAAGTTTTGATTTGTTCCTACAATGCTGGCTATTGTGGTTTAATGTGATCGGCATTGCATATTTTGTGCAATTAATTGTTGCTTGTGGCAACTGATGACGTAGGACTTACTAATTTTGAACTGTAAGGTTGATAACAAACACCGTAATTTTTAAGTTGCTCAGTCTATGGCAGTTTTGAGATCATTACATACTATCTCATGTTTGTGCATGCTAGAAAACTGAGTATGAGATTTCGAGTGACTTAGCTGAACTGTTCTAGATCAAAAGGATTAAGCATGGCTTCCATTGCTTCTATGGCAATGTGATTGGCGATTATGGTTATGATGTACGTTGTGCTAAAATGTGATTTAAGTTTCACAAGCTACTGTAGTTAATTGAAACATTCGATGATTTCAGTCAAGTCTCATGCAGGAAGGAAACTCCCGCCTCGTATTATTGAGTTTAAGATTTTGAATGTTATGACTAAAACCATCTAACTTACTATTCCTAAGCACTCCTAGATTATAACATATTAACTAGCATTATGACACCTTTATCCCAGGACCAAAGAAAGCTATTTTTCTTCACCACAGGAGGTGAAACCCCCTTTTTATAAATATATTCACGAACGCAAGAAGAAAAAAGGGGTAATGAAAAAATCTGTTAGTAAGTGGAGGAGAGCAAATGCCAGACAAGGTGAGTCTGGAAACTTTACATTGGGTTTTCTCACTAGGAAAGCCTATCAGGATATTCAAATAAGCATGGTGTGTGTAATTAAGCATTTGGTATGCCTTCTAATGTGTAAATTCTGAAAATAAGTTTACTGCTTCCTGTGGCATGTGCCGTCAAAATTTAGAGTTTTTTATTTTATTGTATAAATGTTTGTTCATTGAGAAAAAGTTCCCTTGAGCTGAAAGTTAAAATATTTTGAGCAAGAACAGCTGACACAGATTGGAGCATGGAATGAATAAAACTATACTCCTTTGAGCTAACTTGTGATATTATTCCCTAACCAGGACAACTATAGTTTCACTGCAATGCTAAATTTATTATCTCTTTGTAAGATTCCAAAAAAGTGGATCTCGCCGTGACTCAAGGACATGGAATATAACCAAGTTAATTTGCTATGGCATTAAACATGGAAATGATGTACTACCTAGTTTTTACTGGGCATAAAAGTGACTGTCTGAGCAATCTCCTTAGTTGAGCTCATGGTTTCTTGTAAAATTAATTGCATTTTTTTATTTGGTTGAAATTTTTGTGAATCATTTTTTATAAATAAAGTGTGATATATCTAGTCATGTATTTGGTTCTTTTTAATTTTTGCATTGCCCCTTACCTTTACTTTCTTCAACTTTAGTTCATTTTTTGTCATTGATGCTTTGCCTCATATTAAATTGTACCCTGTAATTTTGTGTTCAATTCAGGCATCGAGTCCATTGCAAGTGAAGTATGCAGATGGCGAGTTGGAAAGGCTAGGTGCTATATCTTTGTTTAATTACATATTTATGGATGGTTCCTTAGAATTGTCATGGCACCCGTCCTTCATATCTGTTGCTTTTGTTTCTGAATTCCTTGTGCTAATCTTTTCTTCATGCACCTTGGTAAATGATATATACACTGTCCCCTTCTATCCAGAACACAAGCTCTTTGTTGGTATGCTTCCAAAGAATGTTTCAGAAGCTGAAGTTTCTGCTTTGTTCTCTAAATATGGAACTGTTAAGGAATTACAAATATTAAGAGGTTCCCAGCAAACAAGTAAAGGTACTTGTTTAATGATTTTGTGCTCCGTCCTGTTATGGTTTTGGCAAACAACTCAAATGTAAAACTTCTTCTCTAGAAACTTGTTGTAAGTTGGATCACTTACTCATGGCAGGCTGTGCATTTTTGAAGTACGAAACCAAAGAGCAAGCCCTTGCAGCCTTAGAAGCTATTAATGGAAAGCATAAAATGGAGGTTTCTATTTTTTTATACAATGTTTATATTTTATCTTGTAAATATGTGTATGACTTTGATAAGTATTACTTTAGAAAATGTTTCCCTGAATTATCCCATTTCAGACTATGGGTGTATGATAAATTTATTGATGCAGGCTACTTTTGTTGCGATTAGTAACAAACAGTTTTAGGTTATTAAAATTTTAAAATATATCAATGGGATTTTCAATTTGGTTACTTTTGTGTATCGGGATTTGTTTAACGGGAATTGGAAATGTTTACGTTTCATCATGCTAGTCATTTAGTCTTCTTATACGTGTTTAAAATCTTTCTATTATATGCATATTGGGGATCCTTTTAGTATAGGTACACACATGAACCCAAACACTTTATAACATATCAACTTTGCTTCTCTGAAGTGTCCAAAAGTTTACAGAGGCAACAATGATCAAATTCAACCCCTAAGCCTTGCATACCATGTCTGATTCTCCCATTTTGTTTTAATACAGATACTGATGTTTGCTTAGTTGTGTCTAAGACCTTCATGCTATTATGTTGATTGATTTAGTTTGTTGTATTCTAACTATTATCTTGTGATCCCTTAGGGTTCAAGTGTTCCTTTGGTAGTTAAATGGGCTGATACAGAAAAGGAAAGGCAAGCTCGACGGGTTCAAAAAGCTCAGTCTGAAGTTCCTAACATGCCGAATGCAGATTCACAACATCCTTCATTGTTTGGAGCCTTGCCTATGGGTTATGTTCCTCCATATAATGGATATGGATATCAGGTTCGTCTCACTTTGTATTCATTAGCTACTGTTTTGGAACTTTCGAACTTCCTAGCATTTTACTTGAAGCAAGATAATTGCACTGGCATTTGAGATTATTGTAGTCTTTCAAACATTTTGGGATGTAATGTTTCTCCTATAGAAGCTTCTCTGTATTCATGTACTGATTAATGAGTATTGAGTAATGATCACCTGTTTCTCTTTGCAGGCTCCTGGAGCTTATGGGCTAATGCAATATCGGTTGCCACCAATGCAGAACCAACCTGGCTTCCATAATATGATTCATCCGGTGAACCAAGGAAATGCTTTACGAGGAGTCACACCTGACCTTGCTCCTAATATGCCCCCTAGAAACTATGCCATGCCTCCTGCAAGTTATGTGGGCTCTGCTTATCCAGCCGTTCCAGGTGTTCAATATCCCATGGCATATCCTGGAGGAATGATGAGTCACCGGCCTTTAAGCAGTTCACCTGGCTCAGTGCCACCAGCTGTGAATAGTAACTCTGCTACAACTTCAGGTGCCAGTACAAGTTCTGGGGGACAGGTTGAAGGTTGTTATCTATAAAATTCCAGTTGGATCTTTGTGGTTGCTTTTGCAGTCTCTCCCGTTTTATGCCTAACATCATTTTTTTATTTATTGTGAAATTTGTGTTAATTTCGTATTTTCTATTTTCTCTGGCTTAGGCCCTCCTGGTGCTAATCTATTTATTTATCACATTCCTCAAGAATTTGGAGATCAAGAGCTCGCCAATGCTTTTCAAGCATTTGGGCGGGTCTTAAGTGCTAAGGTCTTCGTAGACAAAGCAACCGGGGTTAGCAAATGTTTTGGTGAGTGAATTCTCCATTTATCTTTTCTTCTGACATACATGATCTGTTTTCAGTCTCTAATAACCTCTATTTACAGGATTTGTAAGTTATGACTCACCAGCTGCTGCTCAAACTGCTATTAGTATGATGAATGGGTGCCAATTAGGTGGTAAGAAATTGAAGGTTCAGCTTAAGAGAGATAACAAACAAAACAAACCTTATTGATTTGAAGGTGAGTCATAGAAGGAAAGATTGTTCTACCATATCTGGTGGCATGCAACCTGGATTTAAGAAGTCGCTGCTATTTCAGCACTTTGGGGGTGGATGGTAGACAATCTGTGATTACATATCTTGTCCCATCCTACTTGTAATTGCCTCATGGGATTCATATCCCAAACACTTGTAATTCATGGTACTTTCTGTGCCAATACAATTTGTAATTTGTGTATCATGGAAGTTTATTTAGACATTAATATTAATTTATTGATTCTTCTCTCAAAAAATCTGTTGGTGCGTTAATTTCCGGGAACATACATGCTTGACTAGTGCATTATGCTTTAATAGCTTCCTAATTCTTTTGTTGAAAGTTGCTGTTTCCGAAATATATAACTTATCTGTGAAGTAGTTGTAGATCATGAGTAGCATGCCATGTTCTGCCTGTCCAAGATTATTGGGAAATGGGTATCTTAAATCCAAGTAATGTGAAGTGCTTGTTCATGTATCTGTCAGACCGTATCCGTGTCCAATTTCTATTCAGGTACGCGTATGCCATTGGCATGTGGATGTGATTTCTTGTCTTCTTGAGCACAATATGCTTAAGATTTTATTTTTATTTTTAACATTTAAATTCAATGCTTCTATAACATTATATGCTTGTGGTTCTTTCAGTTTTGAAGAGGGACATGGATTCTTGCAGCTGCACTGATCTTTGTGTATTCAGGTATTGCTAATGGAAAGTGTAGTTTTATTGTTTTATCTATGATACAAATATACATTCATGAACGATGCAGTCATTGTAGAATTGTACTGTAATTTCAGATTTTACATCCTAGGCTTTGATTTTGACTTTCTATCCTACAACCGTTTCTTATACCTAGTAAATTGAGGGATGCTTTGTGATGGAAGAGGCAAGAATGAAAAGAAGCTTCGTCGTACTGCCATGGAACTACAAACAAAGGTATTTTCGATTAGCTCTAGAGTGTGTTGAGTTGTTTTAGTTTTAAGTTCCCTTTCAACTGCTTGATGAATATGTGAACACAACAATAGAATAATAACGGGTTTTGACTTTTGTGTAATTTCAATCAGAGTGATATTCAAGATGTCTCCATCCACATTAGCACCTTAAGGTTTCTGCCTTGGTTTTTTGTCTTAGACCTGGAACTCAAACATCTCACTTAGTTGAGTAGACACTCTTGTGAGACGAGTCACTTCCTTCGTCTCAAGATGAGTGTCCACATTCCATTTTTGTAGAAATTAAGTTAAGTAGACTTTCTGATTTTTACCCTCTTGTGCTTTTGTGAGCAACAAACTACAATTTTTTTTTTTTACTTTTGAGAGAAAGTGGACACTCGTTCACTCGGAGCTTGAGCTTAGTGATCGGATTCATTCTGGGTTCTAATGTGCTGATCTCAAATAAAGTTGTAGAGGCTCGATTTTATCCAGGTTTTCCTTTGATAAAGTTTTTTACAGAATTTTGTTTTGTCCAAGCATGGAATATTATTCTTGCATATCCCACCCTCCAAAACCCACTTTTTTCTCCCTTTCCCTAGATCCATTAAGTGTCACTTCCAGGTTGTGTTTGTCATAACATTACCAAAAATAAACTATTATGAATAATACAGATTGTTGACTTCTTTTTTTTAAACATTAAATCAGCTATGAGTTTTTACTATTTCTATCACAATCATTGAAGCTTGTTTAAAAATTAGATTGATTTTGATTAAGTCTCGTTTATCTTGCCCCAGGGTTTATACTTTATACACCCATTATATTATTTCATGCTCCAACATATCATTTTGGGTTTTGTCTCGCTCCCCACTATATTGATTTACCTTTCATATCAGTGGTTTAGGAACATGTGGACAAACTGAAAAATTACATATAGACCAACAATATCTAATTTGTCTACTTTGTTGACATCTAGCTTCTCTCAAGCACGCACGAAAAGTATGGTGCGGTTCAGCGTGACATACAAGCTTAAATAAATCAACATAAACCCTAAAGTCAAATGTCATATTTTCTTGATCAAGAACATGGCCTTAGTGTTGTAGTTTCGTTGTTTGATTATCATTATCTGACTAGTGATTGACTTGTTGTTTTTGACCTATATAGAGGTGGAATTGGCGAGCCTAGTCATGTTTTGGTAGGTATTGGTGTGGAAAGATATGGGCAGCTTCATTTTGATTGCAATTATGTTGGAACTTTGGTGCAATCAGTGGAGGACAATTTGGTTTTGCGTGTGCAATTTGTGCGCGTATTTTCAAGTTTGAGCACAGAATTATAGCTCTCTCACACAAGTCATGTCGTGGTTTTCACATTAAATTGCTTGCATTTTGTGCTGAACTTTCTCAATTCGCCCTCTGATAATGATTTCGAATCAGGAATATACTTCTTGCACTTTCTCTAGCCAAATAAATTGTCTTCTCTATTGATCTCTCCCGCTTAGAGCTGATAATTTGTGTTTAATGTTTGTGTTGTACGACTCAAACACAATTACGATATGTTTACTAATCGTATTGTATGACCTAACGTGAACATAATATGTTTATCGATTGTGTTAACATGACATGATACAATGTGATTGACAATTTACCATTCAACACTTTTGACTTGACATAACAAGTTTGACATGGTTTTAGAATTATTTCACAATTATACTCGTCTGTGTTGGGTGTGTCGTGTGTGTTACAACATGATTAATTCAAAAGATGTACGTGTTTTGGAGGCCTAATACGAGATTACTAGATGTGCAAGCTCAAACACGCTAGTATTAGTGTTGTGTTACGACACAAATTACCAAGTCTACCCCTGCCAAGCTTAAGAACTTTGGCCGCAATGCATAATGAAATTTCAGTATTCAATTTATTTTTACATAGTAGAGCTAGCAATTAGAGTTTTAAATTTATCTAGTGATTTCTTCCAACTGACCTGATCTAAGTTTTGTTATTTCCCGATCGAATTTTAAATGCCCACAAATAATTGTAGTAGTTTGGTGCAATTATTAATTAGTTATTTCAATATGCATTACACCAATTTATAATACCAAAAAAATGGGCATAAAGGTAAAATGTTAGGACTTGAATTGAAGTAGAAAATTGTCGGCAGATACAGTAGTGAGGTAATCAAAATATCTAAAATTGGGTACATTGATTTCAAAGCATAAAATACCTAAATTCTTGTTCTGTTTTTGATTTGATTTAAGAGTATAGAAATAGGGTGTAGCGTCACCATTAATTCTCTGTGAAAACAATAGTCAGCCGACATGTGGGAGAGAGAATTCATATTCTTCTAGATGATATTATAAAAATCTTATTTATTTTTTAGGGTTTCTAGAAGACCGGTGGCTACTGGCTACAATGTTTTTGTTCTCTTTTCATCATTTCCTGGTATTCCTTCTAGAAGGTGACAACTTTAGCTTTGAAATTGATTGCTTGGGTTCAGCCTTAGGTCTTGTTTGGCAACCCATAAAACCTTAAAAGAGTTGTGAGGAGACGATTGGAACCGTAAGTAGTTGTACTATAAGTTGAGATTCGTATAAAAAGTAACTATATATGCTCTCAATAGTTGTTCAATGTTGATTATAATGAATTATAACCGTACATAGTATATTCGGTTGACTTCATTGACAAATCAAGCTGACTTTATATGAAAAAACAACATCTAACATTTCAAGGTTCAATACAACAGAATAAAACTGATAAATCTTATTAACAAATCATGTCAACTCAATTTGCGTTTTATGAAGGTAAACCAATAATTTACGTGTTATCTCTCTTCTATAAAGGATGTCAATATCTGACGAGAGGAGTTCATGTCGAAATCAACTCTTTAGAAAAGCTTTGCAAAATCTTGTTTTATTTAAGTCACAATTTCATGTATTTTACCGAATAGTTGAGCATATTTCTCATTTAAATTTTGTTTATTTATAGTGTTACCAAACACCCATTTAGTAGCTTTAACATCACTGTCTCAGCTAAACACTTGATGTCCTTTCTTTTCAATACTTTAAACAAGTCTTTCTTTTTTGTGGCCAAACAAATCAAAGATTAGAGATTATACATAGCCCACCACACTACACCACCATTTCAGCTTTGTCAAAAAAAGAAAAGAAGAGAAGAGAAAGGAAAAGAAAAGCTCAAAACTCCCTCTCTACTCAGCTACAAGAAACTTGTTCAAGAAAGATCATATCAATCTGGCAGGGATGGATCTGAGGAATCTTGTGGATGTGTCTCCTTTCTTGCTCTTTGAAGCCACAGGTGATTCAGATCAGGTGGTTCAGGAGGATCATGTTCTTGATCAAGATGATGATGATGATGCAGAATCTTGCAGCTATGACTTGTCAGATCATGGTTGCTCCTCTTATTCTTGCTCTTGTGTTAGTGATGATTTCAATGGCTGTGATGAAGATGATACTGTTATGGCATCTTATGGTGTTATTGATGATGATGATGATGATGATGAAGGTGAGGAGGAGGAGATACATTGGGCTGGTGAGTATGTTGAAGAGAAACCAAGTTCTTCAGTTGATTCAAGCAAGGATGTGATGATGATGAATGAGATGGAGAAGAGCAGGCTTTTCTGGGAAACTTGCTTGGCTTCATAGATATTTCTTTTTTTATTAGCAAATGTAACGACGCTCGAACTTGAGATCTCTGGAGAAGAAAGAGTCTTAAGCCACTTACCCGATGATGATGGTTACTACTCTCCAGCCTTTGTTTTTGCTTCTTAAATTATTGTTCTCTATTTGCTACTCTATACTTCAGATCTGTTACTTCACATTTCACATGGCTCTGTATATTTTATATCCATGGCCTTTGTCTTTTTGTGATGCCTCTGGCCAATTGTTTCATAGAGATTCATTGGAGTTTTGCTGCAGAAGAATCTGTATTGCAAGAGAGAAAAAAACTGGTATTTTATGATATCATGAAGGAAATGGAACATCATTTCTGAAAACCAAGTCTTGAGTGTATACATATGATATAACAAGCACAACTTTGGACAAACCAAGCTCCATTAATCATAATATTACAGAGTTTTTAGCATAAGTTGCTGCTGGGATTAGACTTCTAAAAAATGTCAACGTAGACGTTAGAAATCCTCCGGACTGAAACAAACCGAACACGAACACAACGAGTTCAGCCCCAAGCTGAACCTTGACTCTCTTGCAATCCACACTGCAAGTAAACACACTCCCAATTTACACAAGCAACTGTGTTTGAAGAGAGCAAACAAAAATCTGCAAACAATGTTTTCTACTTGATGTGTTAAAACTTAAAACCGAACGTCAGTCAAACAAATTCACTGGTTGCGGACACCAGAAGACTCCAATCTGTCTTCCATTTCCACATCACTAGTGTCTTCTTCTTCTTCTTCTTCTTCACATGCTTTAGTCGGGATATTTGTTTCAACCTTTAGTCCGGAGTCTTCTCCATCACTTGTGCTCGAGCCAGAATTGTATTTGCTGTCTGCACATGTGATACCGGATTCCATATTGAAGCCAGAACAGCTTTGAATCGCACAATCTCTACGTGAATCAGTAACAGGCTGTTGCTCTTGGGAACCATTTTCAGCACTTTTGTTACCGCCTAATTGCTTCAAGAAGCATTCATCTACCCCAATGACTCAACTTCATCTCCATCTTCGCAGCTATCGCTATAATGGGCGTGATCATCATAATCTGATGCTGGCCCTCTCAATTCACCACTGGTATCCATCTCCCGTTGACTATCAAAGTCCTCCTCAGTTTGCCTATATGATGAGTGAGATGACATTGGTGAGTATCCTCCGGTTGTTGTTGCTTCCTCGCGCTCTCTTAGCGTTTTCATAATCAGGGTCTTCAGGAAGTTCATAACTTGAACAGCGTGCATCAGAGCCGTCAATGGATCAGACATCTAAATTAAGTGAGACAAACCAAGAAAATCTGTCAACTTAATTGAACTGAATTGAATCAGAATTACCAATCAAGAGTCTAAAGATAAAATCGGATGCGTGTTTTACAAATTTACCTGAGTCATGTTTGGAGCAAAAACCATAGCAATGTTTCGCGCATTCATTTTGTTCAATTCTTCTTCTTCAACAACATCAGCCATAAGATCAATAGCCCAGTTGAGTAATGCGGCTTCAGTTGGCTTTAATTGCTTCAGAAGCTCAACTGACTCATCTTCTGTGTTGCATTGGAGAACTTCTTGCGGCGAAAGCCCATCTAACACTCCTGATGGAAGTTCTCGGAACCAAGCCTTTATTAGGCCAGCCAAGCAATGAACATCAATATCATCGGGCACAATGCCCCTATTGAGCTGATCCCTGACATGTTCCTCTTTGCTGTTCTCCGGATTAATCCGAAAAATCCCTTCAGCCTATAAAATCATTCAACAAAACAAGTAACTAAACACACATCCAATACAAAACTCAAACACACGAGAAAATAGTCACTTATATGTTCATACCCTGAGGCCTCCTTGCGAGTACAAGCGCTCCTGCATTAGCAAGAGAATGGTAGGTACACTGTTGCCTTTTGAATCAATAGAACACTGCATGGACTCTGCTGAAACTCCAAACACGCTAACACTACAAAAAATTAGATGATCACAGTTCACACAAGTAAGTACTATTTTTACATAATACTCCCAAATATGAATGCAAAAAATGCGTAAGTGAACCACCAAGGGACATATCCGTTTTTACATAATACTCCCAAATATCAAAGCAAAAGCTGGTCAAGCCAAAGAAGGTAGTTGAAGAGATATTCGGAATTCCCATAATGAACCACCAAGGGACCTAAACCCTATAATATTTTGTCAAACCCTTTATTGACATCAACTGTTCTTAAATAAGAACATAGTCTATATCCACTAGTGAGAAATGAAATAGTGATCAAATCATGATAAAGAATATTCAAAATCTTAAATGTGCTAGTTAATCAAATCAAATCAGACCTAAAATCCTCTACCAAACTACTTTCATAAATCAGCTATTCAAAAAGTCAAATGAAAGAGGACCACTTAAGAACCCAAAGCCCTATTTTCATGAGCAATCTTCTTTATGGACATTAACTGTTCTTAATCAGGAACAGAATTTATATCCACTAGTGAGAAATAAAGTAGTGATGATGAGAATATCCAAACTTTTAAATGTCCTAGTTAATCAAATCAAACTGACCTATTATCCTACATCAAACCATTTTCATAACTCATCAATTTAAAAAGTCCAACAAAAGGTGATAGGTAATAAAGAAAATCTTAGGTTTTCTTAAAATCACTTTAAGAATCACAACTAGAAAGTCTAGTAAAAGAAGACAAGGTTAAAAAAAATACCAAAAAAGCCTGGACTGTTACCAACTTAGATACATGTTCACATGACAAAGTGAAAATTGTGAATAGAAGATAAGATTACAAAGTAGAATACCAAACAATTATTGAATAAAACAGTCAAATCCAGTAATAAAAAAAATGAATTCATAGCATTTTAAGCAAAACCCAGATGAAAGGTTACAAATTTAAGCGTTTTTGACAAAACCCAGATGAAAAATTACAGATTCAAGCAATTACAACAAAACCCAGATGAAATATAACAGATTCAAGCAATTTCAACAAAACCCAGATGAAATGTTAAAATTGGGTGTTGAGTGAGTACCTAGCACTGGGGACCCGACCCGGGATCTCGACCTCGAACTCGACGGGAAGACCCAGAAAGCCATTGAACCGGTCGAAGGTGACATGGGTGATGTGCCGGACATTCGTGGGCCATCCGATTTCCATTTGCTGAACGGTGGACATGACATCATCTCCTTCTCTGTCGACACGACACGCCACCATCGATTTCCTCAGCGCCGCCACAATAAACGCCACCAGCGAGAGCTGGTTCTGCTCCTCCTCGGAGCTGCTTCTGGGTCTGCTCTTCCCAAGGACTCCGCC
>JAYMSZ010002020.1:0-12840 GCA_036897665.1 Pelargonium citronellum
CCTTTTTTTTCTTTAGCAAAACAATGCGCATTTGAGCGTTTTTTGGCGTATCCGTATTGCATACGTACGGAATTCTGGTACGGTGGGGCCCAATAACGTATTGGTGCAACAGAGCCCAATAGTAGGGGAATACTTGTCTGATAAAGACGGCGTTTGAGTCTTACTTCCCCAATTGTTGGGTTGTGTAGTGATTCCTGCATTACAATGATTAACTGATTGAATTAAATTTCTACTGTTCCTCATTTTTTATTTACCAAGGACTATGATTTAATTTGATCTACTAAATGAATAGAGAAGTGTAAGGTAAGTCGCGTCTAACCAGTCACAACTGTCCATGTGGGTTATGTATGAGGTGTAGCACAACTCACCTGACCCATGAATTTGTCATATTGAGTTGCATGCTTAGGTTGGCTACTATTGGGTTATAGATATCTAATTGGTTGTGTTGAACTGTATACCTTTGAATCTGTCAAACAACGATTATAATCTCAAAACACCGAAACTGCTTCCTTTTCTTATAGAGCTGTAAAACAGTATCTTATGGACTCTTGTACACGTGCGTGATGCCTAGAATATATCCTTCGGGTTTCATTTTATACATGCAACGGTATTATGCATTCACGCAATAACCTATAGCATTTGTATAGTTTAGTGCCTTTGATTATTACAGAGTAACAGGTGAGATCATTACGTATGTTTGACAATGCCTTTATAGTCTCCTTTACGATTGTAAGAGCTTCAATGGATTGACTTTCTTTCTTGTCTGAAAACAGGGCTTGGTGTTGTTCTATGCATTCAAAAAGCGTTGGCTCAGGCAGGAGTATCAAAGGAAGATGTAAATTACATAAATGCGCATGCTACATCCACACTATCTGGAGACCTTAAAGAGTATCGAGCCCTCACTCAATGTTTTGGCCAGAATCCTGAGGTACCTAAGATGCATTAATTATATTTCTTCATAATCTATTTGTAATAATACCAGATTGCCATCTGTGATAAAATTTCTCATTTGTGTAGCTAAAGGTGAACTCTACAAAATCTATGATTGGTCATCTACTAGGAGCATCGGGTGCTGTGGAAGCAGTTGCAACAGTACAGGTAACTGATAAGCCACTATTTGATTTTGTTGTAAGACTGAGAGTCATAATTTATCTCTCTTCTGCAATTTAACGTGTATTTAGCTGTGGTTTCGATTGAAGGGCCAAAAGAATTTCTAATTCCTGAAACGGAGGCAAAATCTCACAGTTTACTAGTTTAGTTTGATCTTATATATTTCTTTTATTTAGTTCTTGACATTGCTATTGCATTCCTCATATAGGCAATACGAACAGGGTGGGTTCACCCAAATATCAACCTGGAAAACCCAGACTCGGGTGTGGTATGTTCTTCAATTGTGCTCGTTTGTTAGTGTATGATATACTATATTCCACTTTCTTTTGGCGTATGATCTGTTCATGCTTTTGACGTGTCAAATCAGGATACAAATCTGTTGGTGGGCCCAAAAAAAGAAAGAATCGACATCAAGGTGGCGTTGTCTAATTCATTTGGGTTTGGCGGACACAACTCATCAATCATATTTGTCCCTTACAAGTAGAATAGGTTTTGCAAGCTACTCCAACCCGTGTAATGATAGTCATTTGCATATCAAAGACCCTATATTATAATGGTAAAGGCCTCTCATTACTTGCTTGACTCTTGGTTTGAGTTCACCTTAGCGAAAAGTTTCTCGTAGTCTCCACTACGATTTGCTTTCAAATTACTCTTCACATGGCTTCACTTGGTTTGGTCGGGTGATTGCAGCGCTCGCGGCCTTGCAAATGGAAACGGCAGATCTGTGGAAGAGACTGGATGGTAGGAAGAGAAAGTGAAGAAGACTTCCATTTCCATGTATTAAACACTGTCAGTGCTTTTGTTGTGACATGTTTTTATTTTTCTCATTAACAAAAACTGTAGAATCTGGCATTATTGATGTTATTACTATCTTCTGTACCATCACTTGTTTTTGGTTTTCATTAATGTACAACAAGAGAATGGTAATCACACTCCAGACAATGAAGTTGTTTCAGTTTTGTAATCATATTTCTCAGGTTACATATTCTTCAAAACATACAAACAAGCATATTCTGTAATATAAACAATATCAGAAGCTGACCAAAATATTCTTCAAAACGTAGGAACAAAGCATATTCTGTAATGTAAACATATTCTTCAATAATGGATGCTATGAATTTTTTTGAACACTGTATATCACAAGTTGTGTCAATATCAACAAATTATACAAAAATATAAATATTTGGTTCAGTATGATTAACTGATAAAATATGAGAGAAAAACCAAAAATGAAATTGTAATCAAAATACTCATCTTATAACCAAATCATTACATATGTACCAAGTCAAAGGTTTACTCAGTTTGTTGTTCCCAGACACAAGTACAAGAGCTAGCATTCCTGACCTTCCAAACTTTAGGCTTAAGAAATTGGAGTACAATTTATGTTCTAGCTATTTTATCATTTCAAAACAAAGAATTGAAAACACATTATATTTATAAATAATAATAATAAAAACAAACAAACTACCTCTAAAGCCATTGCCAAAAAAAGCAGCATTATAGTAAGGCCATGACTATGCCTCAACCTTTACACATATCCAGGTGGTGTGTATGGTTGGTTTCTTTACCTGGTTTTCTTCTTGCTGCTTTTCTTTTGAACCCCCCTCTTAAACCGCAATCCTTTCATTAAGAGTGCACTTGAAGCACTCTTACCTTCAAGCCTTTTTGTCATTTTTACCACACTATACATGCCCTTTCTGGCTGCTGCTCGATTCTCTGGTCTACGGCTCATCATCTTACGATCAAGAGGCCAATATGCATAGGGCTCGAGCTTGTCCTTCCTCTTCAAATCTCCAGCGGCCTTCTTGCTTGCGTACTCACTTCCTGTATATGCCCACCCTGAGTCCGATGTTGATGTTTTCCTCCTCTTCTGGTTTTTCATTGCGGATTTTGCTGAATATGCAGCTTCACTCTTCGAATCTGAATCTGGGCCAGAAGGCCGTTCCCTCTTCAGCTTACCACCTTCATGTATCACCATGCGCCCAGAAGAATCTATCTCGGGCTCATCATCTGATTCTACCTTCCGTTTTAGATGCCCTGATGATTGAAGTACTGATCTTGTCTTGTTCCGATCAAGCAAATTCAGGGGCTCATCCTCATATTGGTCAAACAAGTCTTCTGGCAAACTCTCGTCTGCATTACGTGTTCTCTTGGACCTGGATAACAATCATGAAAAAATTATAATTTGGAAGCACATGCTTAGGGGAAGCATGGTCAAATTCGCAATCAAATTTTATAGCATTCGGCTTCAGCTATGGCCTATTTTATTTTAATTTCAGGGCATATTAGCATCAACACTATCAAACTAGATATAATGCAATAAATTTGATTTATAGGATGCACCAAATCAGTTATAGCCACAGATAGGTAGAACACAACATACCGGAGCAAAGATGCCTTCGATTTGAGCTGTGATGATGCCCTGCCCCGGCGACCAGCAATAGTCTCACCATTCATAGTCTCTGCATCACTGTCATCTTCATCACCAAAATCAGAAAATATTTTGGTATGATTCCATCTGCTTTGCCTGTAGAAATAATATAAAATTATATCGCGCAATGAATTCGAAGTCCAAATGAATAAATGAAATAAAATGCACTCATTCACATCACAAACACCCAAAAAAGTATGTCATACATCACTAGAAAAAATTGAACATGGTAATATTACAACCAAATGAGATACACCAATCCATGTGGCCAAGGTAGCACATGAACTATTAAGTCATGGAATGATAAAGAGAAATATGATGGATTATCTTGTTTGAAGGTGTTAATTATGCCAATCTAGCATTTGGATTGCCCATGATCGAAGTCTAAAACTGAAGGACACAACTCTTCCAACTTTATCTATATCAGGCATGATACAACAGGCACCAGAAAGCACGATGCTTGATTGTTCATGTGCACTAGCCACACCAACCTTTTAAAGATGAATATACTTTCACTGCAGTGACACATGGCTATCAATAAAGGACAAATCAATATGGTGCGTAATTAGTTGCAATTATACAAAGAAAACTGAAATGTTATGTTTGGTTTTATTTATTGAATCATATCCAACATAGCAAGGGACCAGATGAATTATGTTTTTTGACAGGAACAAAAACATTATGAAGCTTGACTGCTTTCTCCATAACTATCTATTATTGCTCCCCACTTATTTTCTGTTACTTTCTTAACAGAAAATCATGAGTTCAGTCTTCAAGTTAAAAATGGATACGTTGAATGGTAGCACGTAACAGAATGTGAAGCTTGCAAAAAAAACATATATGGGGAACTTAATGCGTGCATGTGTATGAGTGCAAAAATAAAGTAATTTGTTATGGAAAAGAGACGTGAAAGTACACAAGCATGCATGTCGATTAAATGTAAGCAAAATATTGAGTGAAACCTCAATGTAGTTGCTTTAGAAAAATGAGATTTATTCTCCTCAGAATTAGATTCAACTTTCCTCTCTTTGCGCTCCTTGATCTGTTTTCAATAAAGATGAACTGTTTCAGAATATACAAAACTAATTATATTCTATTTCCATGCAATTCTTTTGAATGTACCTTCCGTATGTTAGTAAGAAGTTTCATGTGATCTTCAGGCATCACAGCCTTCACAGCATCCAAACCACATTTCTTGACAAGCATTTCCAGAAGAAGTTTAACCTGAAAACAGAGATTTGAAGACAAGTAAGAATTTTAACCATCACCAATGGAGAGCACATTGCTGTTTGCTAACACAATATTGTAGAGAATATAAACATGCCATCATTTTAAAGAGAGATGAAGAGGAAAAAACTGTGATCTGCCATATAAATAGTGCAAGTTATTAAGTGGAACCTTCTGTCAAAAAGTAAACCTGATTGTTCTTATGGTCATATGGTGGTAGATATAATTAAGCAAAGAAAAGTAGGGAAACAACGACTAAGAAAAATACAGCATCCTCTGCTCAATTATATCACAGGACTATACAGAAGACATAAAGATGATTGATAAAATGAAAAAGATGATTTTTAACTCTGTTATATTTCAGAGAACAGCACCGAGAATGTGTTGGTGAGGGCCAAAACTGAGTGCTATTAACGAAATTACAAGGGTGACTCGTGAAACACTTTTAGTTCAATATCGAAGTCACAGGATTTTTTTCCTGCATAATCTCAAGTGAAGTGAGGTTTCAACCTCGTGAAACAAAGTTGTATAACCAGAACTTCAAATATGAGCAAAACCTCAGGTCTTATTTTCATTAGAAGACTGATATTACACGACGAAAAGTTTTAAATTCGAGTACAAAACTATAGGCAAGCCTTTAATTCCAAACTCAATGGGTTTGAACCAAGTAAAAAAAGAGAGAGAGAAACAAATCTTAGCTTTAAAGTGGTATTTTGTGTCATCTTGCCACTTAAGCAAGCCTTCAACTAAGCTTCTCAAGTGCATTTGCAACTCTTCACCTTGTGACTTAGCCAATAACACCTTCAATAGACCTAAATTAGCCTGCATAGGACAGTGGGAGTAAATGTCCAGCCGTGGAAAGTTATCATACAAACATACACTGCTATTTTTACTGAAGTGTGACACCAAAGTGGAGATGTTGAGAGAGAGAGAGAGAGAACGAACTTTAATTATTTCTCTGTTCTTTCTTTGAAGGAGGAGAAGTGTAGATGGAATCACATTGTAAGCAGTAGAAACAAGATCAGAAAACTCATAAGCCAATCGAGCTAAGCCTTTCACAGCAGCACTGATCATATGAGGAGTTTCACCAGCCAAGCCTCCAGCTACCTGCAACCATGATTATGTTTTCCTTGGTAAACGTACAGAACAGTCAAAAAATAAAATTTAAGATGACACCTTGGTGCATTTGTTTTCAAAGGATAAGGGAAACAGAACACCACACATGGCTACTCATAAGACTTCCAATGAATAACCTTCAAAAACACAAATCAAACAGTGATTGTACCATGCTAAATAATTGATATAAATTCTCTTTTTTTCCACCATTCTCTTCATCTCCGCATGCATGGCCAATCTGGACAAGTATCTCGTAAGCTCTGTTTCTCGTTTTTTTATTAGACTGCACAGTGAATCAAAGAGGATACCTTAGCCTTATACACGGTATAACGTTCAGAAGAAAAAAGAAAAATATTGAATCAAAGAAGATAACTTTGCATTATACACAGTAAAAAGTTCAGAAGAAATCAGAAAAAATATTGAATTGAACAAAAATATGAATTTCTTAACATTTTAAGTAGGATAAATATGCTTTTGCTCTTTACAAAAATTTAGATAAACACCCTGTCACCAGAGCTGCCATCTTCAAGTTCAAAACCTCATTACAATTGGAAATTCATAACAATTAAAAACAAGAGTAATATATGCACATCAAGTAAATAATCACGAAGTATTACTGCTTGATACTTATCACAAAATTACATGTCCTAGAAATGTTTATCACTTTCTGCTTGATTAACACAAAAAGTGTCAATTTTTTTTAATTTAAAACATATATATAGGGTAATCATCTTGGGGATAAACCATCAATCTACAACGAAAGCAATAAAGACAATGGCAACTGTTAAAACACCCTTAACACGTAATCCAGCAGTAAACATAGGATACCTCTTTCAAAGCAAGTACTATTTCAGTAAGGAAAGAACTAACGACACCGTGCCTCATCTGCTCTGAATTATTCTGTAAATAAAACATTGGTGTTACATTAGCAATGATGGCAACTATCCATAAGATGGAAATGTCACAATCGTTATAAAATACAACAATTGCATCCACATAATATATAGACATAATAAAACCATTTAATATATAATAACCTTGGAGACGTGGACTATTAAAAGATGTAAACAGTCAAGCCTGTAATGTTTGGCTGAAAAATGGCATTTAGGAAGCACTTCAATCATAAGTTCAAGCAATTCGTCGACTTTGGATGAAAGAAACCAATCACAATTCTGACAAGACAAAGCAGAAAACAGATCAGCTTATCAGTATATTTGTGCTGTAAATAGATATAAAGAATGGCTATTTCTTCCCTAAATGAAGTTGAGAATGAAATAGCAATAAGTCAGATTATTCATGGTAAATAAATTTGAGATCATGGCGCCTCAACCAGAAAAGGAAATATTTTAATAAGTAATAAGCATGTTTATTTAAAATCTAAAGATCAGAGGATTTATCCAGTTGTCTAGTTGTACTAACCAAGACACTAAGAATTCTAGCTATAGTATGATACTTAATGTCTGGTCATAATGGATGGCACAAGTTGCAAATATGGTAGATTAAATACCCTGAGTATCACTGAAAGAGCTTTGTATGCCTTCTTTTGAATTGAACCTTCTTTATCCTGCAGTTCCAAAATAATTCACTCACAACGATTTCAACCATACATTGTCAAAGAGCTCAGAGTATCCTTACATACTGCTGAAAACATAGACTAAATACCAATTAAGTGCTGACAAACCTCTAGTGCATACGGTATTGGAACAAATAGCATGCCAATCTCACTAGAAGTCAAACCAGGCAAAAGAGCAACTGCCAAGTCAAGTAGTTTGGCCCTGTGGTGAAGAGTTGGCAACAAGTTGGAAGCCAAACAATTAGAGTCACCCAACAAAGCATTCAATAGACAATGTCTAAATTAGCAATGCAGAATTTCAAACATCAAAACTAGATGACCGCCACAAGCACGAACCAAGGAAAGTTAAAAATTGGATAAGCAACTAAATAATGAACAAAACACACCTATTATGTGATGGTGAGCTTTCTTTTGATGAACTGTCAATCCGCATGGAATTCGAACCCCTAGAGTTCTCTTCAGCAGCAGCCTCTTTAGTGACCTCCACAAGATTTAGGATTGTACGTTTGAAAAATCTTGCAATGACTTTTTTATCTGATATTGAAGCAAACTCCCCAATTGTGGACTGAAAAATACTATGAATATCATTAAAGCTACACTAATGAAAATAATAGCACATAATGGCAAGATGATGTAGATAACATTAACTATTCAACAAATCTAAATGATTATGCCTTGATAAAAGAAACAATTCAATTTTGAGCATAATATCTTAAGCTACTTTTTTTGTCAATATCAAAGTTTTGCATATGAAAACAAGACTAAAAATAAACAAATTGCACAGAATCACAAAATTTCGCGGATTTATAGATCTGTGATAAACTGAACCTCTCACTCTACCCATATTCCCCCATACAGCCTTAGTAAGACCAGATGGGTGAGAAGAACCACTCATCAAACACATTCAGAAAACTTGGATTTTTAATCAAAAGATACAGTAGATTAGCCCCTTGATAACAAAGCTAAAGTTATCGGCTTTTGAAAGCCACAAGCTGGGAAAAAGTTAAACCATAGGGTGTATCAATGTCATACAATTTCGGCTAAACAAACATCAAAAGAATTATTGAATTAGCCTAAAAAATCTTAATGAGAGTAAATGTACCTGCAAACAACCACCATCATCTTTTACAGATTCTAGGAAGATATCTCTAAGAACAGACAACATGTCAAGACCAGATGATTTCAGCACCGATAAATTATCTGCGGCAACTTGTGGAGTGTAATGGGACAAAGCTTGTTGTGTGGCAATGCTCAATTCAGTACCAGACTTGTCATCTTTTTCTTCCAGGACTCTCTTATTCTGCTGAATAAGTATCTGCAAACTATAACATACTATCCCACAAACATCGGGACTTTCACGAAGGGCTTTACACAAAGTTTCTTTTAGGTTCTTGAAACTTTCAGCAGTATCCAATGGATAATTGCAAAATGAAGGCAGCAAAGACCACAAAGAGTTTACAAGCGCATCAGTGCTTCTTGAGGCAATTATTCGTCCTTCTCGCTCAAGCTGTCAAAAGAAATGTAGTCTAAGAAACCACACGCATAATAAAGGATGCAGACAGACTTAAGTTATGGGTGGAGTTTTAAAACCTTTTGAGACTTCTGCTTTATCAGTCCCACCATACCCAACATTTCATCTGTAAAGAAGCCTAAACGAGCACCAACAGTATACTGCTTAAGAATCGGAAAAAGCCAGACATTTGCCTCAGATAGGTCTTCAGACTCCAACTTGAGAGGTAGAAGGCCCAAGAAAGTTTCTGGTCCCATTGCACCAAGAGCAGATCCAACACATTCATGCAGCTGTAGATTGACAATAAAATCATGTAAGTAAGCAGTAGGACAGCTGACAAATGACAGATGAAGCAACAACATGAGACACTGCCATATTAGCTCCAAAAAGGAAAGATTATCAGCCCAATTCGCCCACACAACTAGAAAAATGTTAATGACTCCACATGCTAGTGCTACCCTTCTGGTCTTGAAAACTCACAACTAAGAACAGGGAAATTTAAGAGACGATTGCTAGTCCAATTTACATTCAAATGGAGGAGTAAGAGAGTTTAATATATACAACAAAAAATGAAAGAGAAATTCAATGATGCATCCTATGTATAGCGACAATAACAGTATATGATTATTGAAGAAATGGAGGAAGTATACATAATTTAAAAAACAACAAAATTATAATAAATAAAAATACCTGCTTTCTGTTAGGCAACGCTTCATCTGGCAACTTTTGCATCTCTGCCAAGCCCTTAAGGGTTCCACTCAAAAGGTGAGAAGAACTCTTTCCTGTACAATCAAGGTTATTAGAACATTACAAACTTATATAACAAAAAAAGCAAGAAAAACCAGTACATTGCATAAACTTAAATGCAAGCCAAACAAAAACACTAATTAACCAGGTAAAGATGCACAAAGAATTTGATAAAAAAGAAAACGCCCATCCAAATAGATCCCGTACCCACACATCCAACAAAAAAGTAAAACGAATTGAAAACAACAAGCAAATATAAGTATATACCCCTTTACTGCCAACCATATTTAATCCAATAGTTTCCTTGTACCAAATCTAGATACAATATCATCCATATCTCCTATAAAAATGGGAAAAGAACTCAACTTAAGAGTGATTATTTTCTCCAAGTGGCCCAAATTTTATTACAGCACATAAATCTAAGTCTAGTTTATTATTTTTCATTTACCTATGCACCTTTATGTATGAAATTCGCACAATTTTACAATTGGGAGTTACAGGCATGATGTGTCACTTTCATTAAGGAATGCCTTAATATGTACTGTGAAGAATCATAACCTCAAAAACGAGGAATGGGTTGGCCTTGAAGACAAAAGAGTATACATTGCCAGGGCATTAAATGAATCAAATGCCATATCTTAACCATGAAAACTCAGAAAACTAGTACAAAACGAGCACACACAAAAAGAGAACGGGGCTAGAAATGAGATATCACACAAAAAGAGAGCGGGGCTAGAAAAGAGATATCGCACAAAAAAGAGTACCAAGTACCTAATCTATCAAACATCACCGAAACAATTTGAAAAACCACATCCCAAACGTCAGCAAAGGGATAATCAAGTAAGCTTTCAATAATTGCGCACACTTTTTCAATGATAGTTGGCCCAGACAATCTTGTATTCGTGTGAGTGTTCGTCATAATCTGATCTACTCCTTGCTTTATCAAGCTTTCGTCAATGCATGTATGTATCAGACTCTTGAATGCGTCCATAGCAGCATATATGGCCTCCTCATGTTTAGAGGCTAGAATTTCTGCAACTCAGAGTGAGAATAAACTATAAGATTTGCAGTCACTTTGAATCATTGAAATATATTTAAACGGAAGGGATATAGATCAGTCAGATATAGAAACTAAACAAGTAAATGCAATTAAACTTCTACTGCAGAGAGCAGATAATAAATGTCGTACTACACCTTTAAGTTTGTTGAATGCAGCAGGGAGTTTGACAACACAGATTTGTCGGTTGAGGGAATACACTTTTTTCATTCCAACATTTAGTATGCGGGCAGTGAATGTCATGCCATCCGCAGTAGTATCTTTTGTGGGATCTAAAGAGCCTAACAAATCAAGCAGTGCCTCAGGCGAAACCTCTGAAGTTGGGTGAAGACAAAATGCATACACACTATCGGTAACATGCCTACTAACACGGGCCGTTCGCAGTTCCACAAGGGGTTTAAAATATTTCAGGGTGCTAGTTGTGTGTTTCAGAGACATGAGAGGAAGACAATCCTTCAAAGCATCCAGAATAAACAAAATCTCGTTTTCATTTGATCCACCGGCAAGCAAAATACACTTTGCCAACTTGTTTGTAATCACTTCACTGGCAGGCGACAGCGCTGGTGTTCCTTGTAAAGTTTGTAAGACGTCACGAGTACTCAATTGACATTGTTTCCTTACCTGATCAGAATCAGATCAGAAGACAAGTTCAAAAGGTTTATCAGAAATTTATGTATACATAATGAGCAATCTATAGCAAATGAAGCAGCTGAGGATATTGAAGATATATATAGCAAATGAACTGTCATCAGAGAAACTATGTTGAAGTAGAGAGTAAAATAGACAAAATTGAACTAATCAGAATGTGAAATTGGCTCTCTCTGCAATGTGACTATCACAGTCTTGTAGTTAATTTGCAGAAAAAAAAAACAGAAGAACGAAAAATGATAACAAAACCAACCTCCATGACACGTCAAAACCTATAACTACATCTCTATCCGTAAATTTTTCACATGGAAAACAGTTCAGAGTTTAGCAAATCACCTTAAGGCGATGATCAGTGATAAACCCTATTAGGATTCCGTACAGCCGTGACATATCCGACCAATTGGCACCATCCCTGATAATCAATAAATGCGCAATGCATTTGACAGCTGAGGCCGCGCCAGCAGCGGACAGGGACGCGCACCGAAGAGACCGATCAATGATCTCAGACAAATAGTCCCTCTTTTTCTTCAAAATTGCAGCAGAAATTCTTGGGAGGAGGAGGGAGAGGATGGTGAGGAGAGCCTCAACGGCGTGAGATGGAGGTTCAGGCTCGCGGGAGAGGCGGTCCAGGGAGGAGCAGGTGGCGCCAAAGTAGGCGATGGAGGTGGAGGGGATGCTCTGGTCCTTGAGCTCCTGGGACATGGTTCCTATGACGGAACATAGTGGTGGTCCTCTTTCTGAGAATTGCTGAAGCGAGAGAGGATGGAGGTGCAAAAATCGTCGGCGAATTGGCTTGCCGGAGACGGAGGTGCCTCCATGTCGATGCCTTCCATGCTGCGACTGAGAGATGCAGAAAACCCTAGAAAGGTGGCTAGGGTTTTAGGGTCAGGTGATGACTTGAAGATAAGTCGTTGATTATATTAATACGAAGAACTATGTTATTGGGCCGAGCTCTTGTACGGCCCAGGTAACCTTTGCTGTTAAGTGACATTGCCAGAGAATGTCTAATTATTGGGAGTTTACGCAAGAAGTTAACCATAATGATGATTAGTCACACTCTTAAACCAAGTGTTGGGTCCCAAATGGTCCAAATCTTGAATTTATGACTAATCGTGATTATTTTTGTTTTATTTTATTTTTGTTTAGTATCAAGATGTCATATGGTGTTTGTTTCCAAAAAAAAAATAAAAAAAATGTCATATGGTGATTAATCCATTGTCAATACTCATAATTTAAATAGGGAGATATGAGGACCTACTCTCTAGGCTTGAGGTTTTTGAACCCAAAATTTGTAATTTAGATCCATTTTAGTTCCTAAATTTTATTTGATCTAAAACAGTATTTGTGTTATGAATAATTATATTAATGGATGTCCAATTACGTTAGTACTCCTAAACCTCTTTTACTTGCAGTAAAAGTAT
>JAYMSZ010002021.1:0-12838 GCA_036897665.1 Pelargonium citronellum
TTGGCTGATTTATGTTGCAACTGATATAAAGTTATATCAGTCAACTGATATACATTTTTCTCTTACTTTTATTAACTATTTTGTGTTAAATTGGTTTCTAATTTTTTTATTTTGCTCTTAAAATTATTTATTTTGTTAGAGATTGATACATAAAATGATATTTATTTCAAATTTGGTTGTTTAGCTATCTATATTAATTTAATTTAGGTGTACGAATATACAAATTTGTTTCGATTATGTGCATTACTTAATTGTGAGGTTAATTTAAAATTATGTGATATTTAATTTAATTTAATTTAATTTTTTTATTTCTTATGAAAACAATAGGATAAATAGTCCAAAATGGAGAGTTAATATAATATTAAATATGTCTCACATTTTTAAATACGATAAGTGTCATTTTCATTGTGGTATTTTGTTCGTAACTGCCCATCAAATGTAGGTAAAACTACACAATAAGGTTTTTTTATTGTCATAGTTAACTCGAATATAGATTGAAACAAACTACTCAAACCAGATTCATATAGTTGTTATGTATATGATGATAAATATTGATATTCTATTGTCGTTTCAACTATATTAACAAATATAATGTCATTAAAATTAAATCTTCCGATAATTTTATCATAAATCACTCACAATCAACACAATATAATGTCATTAATTTTTATTATTTTTTAGAAAAGCAATCATGTTAATATTTTGGATTAGTTATATATAAAATTATGTAAATTCTAAACTTGAAGATGCATAAGAAGACATAGTTTATGCAAGATTGATGTGATGTTGGCAATTATGGTGGTGACCCATCACCCTATAAGGTGGTGATGGGTGGTGAGGTGGTCCACTCCCTAAAAGAGGCATTTTAATCCAATCTATTACTATATATAAAGCAGTAACAAGACTGCCACATGTCATTTTCTCATTTTTTACAATTTTATTATTGACATAAATGAAAGAAAAAAAAAATCCCCTTAATTTGTTGCTGGAAATAACTGCAACTGCTCCTCATTTTGTGGGGAAATAAAACACGCATGCTAACCCACGAAACCAATTTCTTTTTCTTAAATAGTTTTTTCTTATCCTTCGTAAAAGCAATTGTTTTTTTTATCTTTTTTAAGGGTTTTTTTTTATCTTTTAATTAAAATCATAAACAGTTTAAAAAAATTGATAAACATTTTTGTTTTTGAGTATGTTTCTCTCTCCCACGTAAAATTACAGTTTTCTTTTTCAGTTTTTTTTCTCCGCCTAACTAACATTACAGTTTCTCTTCTCCACATATAATCTCAATTTATTTCTCAGCCAAGGGGAAGAGGGACTGGAAGTGGAGGGTGAAGGTGGTGTTTTGGAGCAAGTGTTTCTGTTCCAGGTTATATCTGTCCAGATCTGACATTTTCTTTTTCTTTATTTTGAGGGTAGCTAATTATGTATTCTGAGTTAAAGGCCATGGATTTTGTGGTTGGACATGGAGTGTGTTTAGTCGAGCCGGCGTCTTTGGAATATCTTAGCGCGAACTTGAATTGAATGACTAGCCTTCAAAACTGTTTACATGTATTATGAGTTCAACAGATGATTGAGCAAAAGATGTGTGGTTGTATAGAGTTTGTACACTGTAACAAAATATTCAATGAGATAGATGGTTGATGACACATTCTGATGGTATATTGTTTTTTTTTTCTTTGAATGAAATTTTGTTGGAGCTTTAGATCTCATTTCAGAGTTATAAATTTTGGCACAGTGGCAATGGTTAGGGTGATTTGTTGTGTGGTCTCTTATATCCTCCTCTTTGTTTCTTTTTTGTGCATCTAGATTGTTGGGGTTTTGAGTTTGGGTTTGGGCTACAGATTGTAGATATTAATGTTTATTATATTTGTATCTCATATATATTGTTCTAATTTTTGTGATTTTGTACTTATGTATTCTTGGGTTTTAATAAAAAAATTTATTTTGTGCCTTGAATTTTCCAGAATTTTAAATTACAACCACCCTCATAACCATCCCCGGTTAACAAATTAATTTCATGTATGTAGTTTTTTTTTATGGTGACTCATGTATGTTTTTCACTTCTTCATCAAGAGGGATGTCCACTATTTGCATCATGCCATATTTATCTAGCAATTGTGGTTTCCTTATTATATTGATACAATTGCAGTAATGGGTGCAGTATATGTATTTGGTAGACCGTTTATGTCCTTTATGGAAAACGATTTCAAAATAGTTATTCTATTTGACTAAGGCTAATGTAGTTCATCTCTTTTTGTAAATGCCAACTTGAGTTAAATGTTGAAGATCTAGGTCTACAACATAATAAGGTAAGTTACATATATATAAATATGTACTGTGTGTGTTGTTAGATCTTACGTGTATATAAATTGTTTATAATGTTGTTGAAGGAAACCTTTAATTTATTTAAATATCAAACGATTTTATTTTGCTTAAATAAAAAACAAGTTTTGCAACAAATTGAGTAGAATTATAGTTTAATTAATTCGAACAGTTTTCTTACTAATTAAAGTAAAATGAAAGGCTATAATTGTTCATTGCAAATATATTATTAATATATACTACATATGTTTTAAATTAAATGTCATTTTAAAGGTTTTCACCAATATTATGAAAATGCATTTATTTTGAAATAAAATATAGAATTTAGAAAAATATTTAATTTGAAACGGAAGTAATATACAGTAATACTAAGACTAGACAAGTGTCACTTCCTAAAATTTTAGAAGCATTTTTATTTTTAAAATATTATTCTTTTTTAGTCGTAAATTTTACTATTATCTATTATCATGATATAACAGTAGCTTATATATGTTATACTGTCATTTTTCTCTTTAAATTTTGGATACAATATCCTACTACTCCTCTTCACATTCTTTATATTTTCAATTTCTTTTTGAACAACTATTACATTTTTTAAGTTTTTTTTAGTAATCTTTTCCTATGGTACTTTCTTAATAGAGTGCATTTATATATCTCATATCCTTATAATAGAATTATCATTTGCTATAAAAAAAATTGTATTACAAAAATGATATATTTTAAAGTGTTTAGATCTCAATTCTAAGTTGTATGTTTCTTTTAACTCCTAACTGGTGTCAAACTCTTTTTTTATTATTACCAAAATTGGTATCAAACTTTAAATTGAATTATATATATATATATGCACATATACACACACAATTTTTTTCTTAATTATTATTTTATTTTATTATTAAATTCACCTTTGCAATTAGGGGTGTGAAAAAAAAAGGATAACCCATCAGCTCAGACCATACCCCCATTGTTAAGAAATCGCCCAAGGTTAGACCGCTTACTCCATGGTCGTCTAGCCTCACATGCCCATTCAATGGGTCATGAGTTCACTAAGCCCAACCCATGGGTAACCCACCCGCTCTACAAACTGAAACTCTATGAGACATTATTATATTTTAACCAATTGACTAACCAATTTTGCTAAGTCAAGTGATCCATTCATATTGATTTTTTTTTTTGCTATAAGTTAGTTTTGAATGACTTAACTAATATGATTATTATTTTCTTAAACTCCATTTAAAAAATAAAAATTCATTCAAGTTTTAATTGATTTTAATGATTTAATAAAGTTTGGATCAATTTCCAATCTCTTCTTGGTGGATTGAGCTCAAACCGCCAACCCATATAAGTAATGTAACCCGCAAGTCACAAACCATTCAAAAATACATCTCATGAATGGTTCATGAGTTGCAAAACTTCAAACCAGAACAAACAATTTGAGTTGTATTTTCACAAAACATTCATACATCATGATGTCTGATCATATGGATGACAAACTCAACCTCATGCTTTTACTAATTCAATCATTTATTCTTTTTGAATTATGGCATACATGTATTCATCACTATTATGATTGAACAACCTTTTTTATTCAAACTATTATATATATATATATACTATATTTTAGCCGATAAAAAACTTGCACATGAACACCCCACGTGCATCGCACGGGGTCTCCATCTAGTAAATGAATAAATACAAAGAATAAACTTGGCATATATAGTTGAACAATGACAAATGGATTGTGGAACAGATCACAAACCATTATCATTTGATGATACAAAAGGAACTAATTGATAAGAGGAAACATGATTTCCATTGGAGACTATAATTTGAATCTAAATTTTATCAAATTTTAAAATTTGATTAATATTTTTACGAGATTAAATTACATATAAAAATATACATTTATATCGAGTTTACTATAAAAAATAGTCGGATTAATCACAAAATGATCCGGGTGGTGATTGTGGCCTGCATCCTCTTAGGAGTTGAATTCTAATCAAATTTTTTAAGTTGAAAAGAAAAAAAAAACTAATCCAAATCTTAAAAGTATTAATTTTAGCTGATACTCATCGCATTTTCATAGACTCAATGCGACGACATTTTGTGTGAAAATTGAAATATAACGTTGTAATATTCTTTCTTTTTTATATCATATATCAATTCTATTTAGTAGGATTTAAAATCATTATGTCAACTAAAAATCGTAAACACGTTTTTATAAGAAATTGTGAGTTTGAATCTTATAAATAAAATTAAACAAGCTGTGTGACTCATCCGATTTAGTCTTCAATTAAAATATTTTATTAAGATATCAATGTGAACCTCCTTAGGCATGCCACATGGTTGCACAAGTAAATAAAAAATAGAGCACTTTTTGCTTTGTACTCAAAAGGATTCATATTATATTATCATATCTTCATTTTGTTGTTTCTATTTATTTTATTTTTGTTGCATTGAAGACAAATATGCTTAAGATATTTCTTTTGCATTTGAATCCCACCACTTTTCACAAAGGATAATTCTTTTTCAATCCAATTGTGCTACTGCAAAAGTGAACCAAAATGTTAGAATCTACATAGCTTCATATTATACTAATTTAATGGTGAATACCCACTAAAGTCACATGTTTTTCTCAAATGAGTATTGCATAATAATCTAATTAGCATCTATTGAATTTGTGACAACTTACAATATATTGTCACAATGGTATAAGAGTAATTGCACAATAATGATAAAAATTTCTTATTTTTTTCAAAAAATATATAAATAGAATGAAGTTATTTATTTATTTTTTGACCTGGAATGATAAGAAGTTTATTAAGTGTTGAAATGCAAAAAGAATACAAAACAAGTAAAACAGAAATAACTAGCCAAATATTCTAACCTATAATAATATTTGTATAAAAAAATAAAGTATATGATAATCAGAACGGTCTGTCTCTCGCATGAGAGTTACCTTTAGGGTGTCTAGGGCGGCGATAATTGTTTCTGTTTTGGCGGTATGGGTTCGGCAAGTAGTAATTTAGGCGTATGCAACGGAAGGTGAGATTGCGACTATGTGAGAATTCAGTTCAGAGAGAGTTCGAGGTGGCTCATGTGATAGGATCAGGTCACGAGTAAGCCGAGATCAATGAGTTTGGTTCGACGAGTGGCGCTGGTGGGCTTGGTGAACTGGGTAACAACTCGCCTAGTGCCTCTAACAGCGATGGGCGGCTTCCGTGGTAGAATCGGATGAAGTTATTAATTTTGGTTTGTGAATGTATTGCAATTTTGCATTTATGCTTGGTACCTTGTGATTCCTACAAAAAGTGACATGAAAGGGTTGAATTGTTGCCAAATAGGGCTCCCAAGTGCTATGCTAAGGTCATTTTTCATGTGTGGGAGGAAATTCAAATTCCCCACAAAACCACCTTTATTTTATTTGTTGAGATTGGCATCAATGTGAGGCATTAGTGTTGAGTCAGGAATCACATTCCCATGGAAACACATAAAAACTAGGAATCCAAATCCAAGTATCCAAAGAGCCCATGTGAGAATTGGAATTTCTCAAATGGTTTATTCTTGTTGATAAGGTGTTTATGTCATCAATTTGAGAACAACATATGAAAACATCTCATTTTCTAGATTGTGTGAGATTGACGGTTTGAATGAACCTCAATATTGCTTATGTAACATATAAGCATATATTTAACACTTGATGCTCTCAAGTTGGATACAAAAGTTGAGCTATTGAGATGAAGGAATATGCGCGAATTACTCAAAAATTGTTACTTTACTTATTTCAAGTGAATTATTAATAAATTTAAACGTATATAATATACAAATTCTCATCATATACACTCACAATTTGTTTTGTAAAAATTATCAATAAAATATTTAACATATCATGCCCTATTAATTGACAAGTTACTTAATATATTAACATTTTTTATAAAAATAATTATCATAAAAAGCATACAACCTCATATATATTCAAAGTAAAGACATGAACATACGAGTTTTCGATGTTCAATAAAATATTTGACGCATCATGTCCTATTAATTGACAAGTTACTTTCTAAAATAAAAAAAATAAAAAAAATTGACAAGTTACTTAATATATTAACATCTTTTATAAAAATAATTATCACAAAAAGTATACAACCTCATATATATATTCAAGGTAAAGGCATGGACACATGAGTTTTCAATATTCAAATTGACCACGAATGCCTGCACCACACCCACAAAGCTATGATTTTATCTTTAACATAGACTATTAAAATTACAAATTGATGTGATCGATTGAAATTTAAAACTCCTTCCGTTCTAAAATGAGCTCTTGTTTCTATTTTTTGCAAAAATTAAGAATTATTAGATAATTTAATGTGTTTTCAATGTCATCCTCACTTTCCCACCTATACCCATGTGCTGCTCATGTGCAGTGCATAAGTGATAAGAGTAATATGTGAAAAACAATAATATAATAACTTAAAAATAGAAACTGGACAATCATTGTAGGACAAAAAATTTAGACAAACATGACACCCATTTTGAGACGGAGATTGAATATATGATTTTCAAGAAAATATATATTATACAATTAAATTGTGACCATATTGATGGACAAGACACACATCACCACGTAGGAAGTCGTGAGTTCAAATCTCATTGCGTCGGGTGGAATGAGTTTGAATTAAAACAGAAGAGCCGGGCCCCTCTTGTCTAATTTAACTTTTTGAAAGAAAAGAAATTGTGACCATGTTCAAAGGATAAATCTAACAGTTATTTCAATCCATAATAATAATAATAAATAATAGGATAGTTCCGTACTTCAGTTGTAGATTATTTGATTTGACTATAATAATCATGTCACGTGGTTGCCAAGTTTAGGTGAGAACTAAATTTGATCTAGACTAGTTGATAAAAATAAAATAATCAATAAGACAAACTATTCGGTCCAATCTAATTATGGAACCAGCTTGAAACGATAGAACTGGCACCTCAAACCCACATACTCGCGATCCGACCCTACTCATCTCGAAGTTGGTTGGGTGGGTTTAGGGTTGGGTTCATTGTATAAATTTCGGGTTTTTCTAAACCCGTAGAATTCAATGCATTTTATGCCTAAACCTGAAACTCGACCAAAGTCGGTCAAACCAAAACTCTTTTAAGTTCGGGTTAGGGATAACAACCCGAACCAACCGTAAATTTACCAACTCTACTCACCTAAGATGCAATATGCATTTTTACACGTTCAGGATCCATAAAATAAACCCGAAAAATCTACTGCCAAAATTTTACATGTAAAACACAAAAGCCGCTTCGGGCCATGTTTGGACTAGATCCACCATCCCCGAACCCAATTCGAAATCCGAACTGCCTCCTCTACCCCAAGTATGTCCCTTAATTCAATGGGTTTCTAACTTAAACCGCTAAAATCCATTTCTCATACTAACCTCCATTGACTTATAAAGATATTAGCCCCACAAGCCTCTTTTGGGAGAGATAAAGATGGGTTAATTAAAAAGGCTAAACTGAAGACAGCACAATTACCAATTCTAAAGATTCCAAATGGTCCCAACGAAAACAGTGACCTCGCAATTCGGCCGGCTCATAAAACCAATTGTTAGCAACATATTATCGTCCTACTATCCTCTCTCAATTGTTAGCAACATATTTTTGTAATGACTTGACCCATTTCATATGAGAATTGTTTGGGTTGTAGTAAAGACTAGTAAAGATTGTATCATAAAAGTTGTTCACCAACCTACAACACATGATATTTGGAAATATATCTAATAACTTAAGTTTGATTTCCCCTAACAATTCAGATTTCAACCTAAGAAGCAAACTGGTTGGAAGTTGAAATAAAAGACCTAATTACAATTTGAGGACAGATATGGGAGAGGAGTTTGGGTTATTTATACCATATACAGCTACTGTGATGCCACTAATCTCGGCCAAGCATCATTACTTTTTGTTCTGCAATGAAAATAGAAAGAACAGTTTGGAGTTAATAGCTATACATGTATATAATATATAGGAACACAAGACTTTGACTTGAATGCTAATGTTAGACCCCGAATTTTTTGAAGAGATCCTTCAGCTGCTCAGCTAAGCCCTCCTTATTCTTTGTGGCTGTACATTAAAATAGTTGTCCAATCATATCAGTCGAATAGATATTTGGTGTAGAAACAGAATTGAAGCAATGCACTAGAAAAGAAACATACCCAAACTTGTTATATCCTCGATCCTTTTCGACGTCCTCACAGCAAATCTCTGGAATGCACGGCTAAGAAGAGAAAAATATATGGAAGTTAAAACATCTTTGAGTATTACTAGGTATGTCTTTTAAAAGCATACAAAAATGAGACAGAGTCATCAACAACCTCATGTAATCAGGTTGTAACAAAAGATCATTGGGACCTTGTGATGCCTTAACACATTCAAATATCTATTTCAGAAAATTTCGAAAGTTCAATACACACAGAGAGAACAACAAAGTTAATCAAACAATTAATACGACATCACAGAGACCAACTACCTTAATCAAATAAATCAACTCACACAAAATTGACAAATATCAATGTCATCATCATGGCATTGCTTCCCGTCATTTCAATTATATATGACCAATCCATGACAGATCATTAACAGCAACTTAATAACAAAGCCTAATCCATTAAATTCAGATTCACTACTTTTTTGCTTATGTCCAATAAGCCTAAAACAACAAACAACGCAACAATGTATCAACCTCACAAAATCTGCTGCACATAACAAATGTTGCTCCAGCAGATTTTTAAAAATTGCAAGGTTTGACATTGCTATTGCTTCAATGGAACGAACCGAAGAGGAACAAATCAATCCCAACGGCCAGATTAAGAAGCCCCAATCAAACAACCAACATTAACCTAAAAACGAAGCTCGAGCAACAAGGAAGAGCAATGGCTACCTGTTGGCGAGAGCATTAACCACAGCTTCATTGATGACGTACTGGAAAGCTCTGTGAAGGACATTTCCACCCGCCATTTTAGATTTTGTTTAGCTCTAAGCTCGAAATCAGTAAAAATAGAACCAGAATAAGGAACGATCAATCACATTACGCAAAGATTGATCCAAAAAACCCTAATCTGATCACAGATTCGAACTGAGAAATGTTACCTGATCGCAAGCTGATCAAAAACCCTAGCTTCTCGAACTCGCTAAGATCGTGAATCATCTAATCAAGAAGCGAGTTCGGTTCCTATATATAGCCGTGCAACGGCTCTTTACTCGCGGCACGGATTCGAGTTGGGCCTTTGTAGAGGTTGGGCCGATAAATTTGTGTACTAATGGGCTTCTAAATTTAGAGCGGGCAAAAGTACCCGACCCGCCGGGTACCCAAAACCCGAAAAGTTTAGGGTCGGGTTTGGATATACATTTATGGACCCAGGAAATAGGCTCGGGCTCGGATTGGGTAAATTGTAGTATTTTCAAGTCGGTTATTCCCGTAAAGCAATGCATTATATGCCTAAACCCTAAATCAGACCCTAACTCAATCAATCCTACAACCCTATAGTGTCGGTTTAGGGTTCACCGACCTAAACCCGGCCCTAAATTTTGCCACCTCTACTTCTAATTTTTTTATGCCTTATGTAATTTGGAAGAAGTTTTGGGGTTTCAAGAGCAATTTGATGGGCTAAGTAATGAGATATTTGCATATTGGGTTAGGCGAATCCACACATTTTAGATGTAAAATCTACAATTCCGCCTTCTGGCAGAACGGGTTTAAGCTCAAATTTGGATCATACTTTTCTGCCCCGAACTAAAAAAACTCGAGTTGACCCTACGAGAAACTCGAATTGTTAACTCTGAATAACACTAACAAAATTCGAAATTGAACATCCTTTTTCATTCAATTTCTTTTGTACACACAAATTTGTTTGGATTGAATTAAAGAAAGCTACAAACGTTACAAATGTGCGTAAAATATTTGGTTCCAAGTATCCGGAACTCCCGGCAAGCACCAATGTATGCAATCTGAGTTGTGCAACGGATCGGCTTTTTGCTCCTCCGTCAACAGTTTGCCTCCCGTTTCTGTGTAAACCGATGTGTGCGCATCGATTCGAGCTTCGGAGATTTGTGTTATGTTGAGGATCGTTAAAGGGTATTTCATTTTCTTCACCACGTCCACCACCACTTGCATGATCCCTTTGTTTGCACCGGTTCCCCAAAATTTCTTCTTCGCGGGTCTTGTCTCGTTGAAGCATCTTGTGCCGTTTGGATTGTTCCAATCCGCACTTCTGAGGAGAAAAATGATTGAATTGTTAGTGCTACTAGAAAAATAATTAAATTTGAATCGATCAAATTTATTTTATGCGGTTAAAAGATTGACCTCATGTGCGTCGGGGACATGGTTGTGAAGAAAACACGAGTCTTGTTGGGATTAATCGTTGAGTCGACCCAGTTGGCCCAAGTCTTCAATCCAACTCTATAAGCAACTTGTGTATCCAATTCTTCATACCCTTCTTCTCCATTTGCAAAAGAACCCCATCTGAAAATAACAAAATAATTTATTCAAATATTTAAAATTAACTAACCAATTGGTTCAAACAAACAAAAAAAAATTATCGTCAATAATCATTTAATTGATTAACAAAGCCTAAATTTTCATGATTAAAATAAAATACTCACAATGATTTGGTTTTCAAACCACTCATCCACCAAACATAAGAGTTGAAGACAAGAAAATCCACTCCAACCCAGTGTTTGGCATGCTTGGAAACTGAGTCCACTCTCAATATTCTCTCCTTTGGATTTGCTATAATATTGAGGTCTGAATTTGATTCCACAATAAATGGAGCCCAATAAAATTCAATTGTAGCATTGTAATCCTGAAAAATAAATTAATAATAATTAAAAACAATATTTAACAAAATCATATGTGTTGGCAATCGGTTATCGTTAAAATTGGTGTTGTTAGGTCGTTGCTGGATTTGGAATCCCAGAAGATGAAATCAAGATTTTCGGGTTGGATAGTTACGATTGTACACGTACAATTCTTTGGTCGAATAGAATTTGTATCCATAAAGCGGTCTGCGAACATGGTGGCCAATGCGATTGCTAGGTCTATTGTTCTACGTCAGACGCGCAATATTAATTATCGAGTTGTAACCAAATGATATTTATTTAATAAAATATAGTATTTACTTAAAAAAAAAAATCACATGTGTTGGCAAGTTGTTCAAAACTTCAAATACATTTCAATGTAAGAGAAAATTTGAAAGCATGTTAGATTTCTTATTGTTGTTGTTGTGATGACAAAAACACCTCAACAACCGTTTGTTGAGTTCCACCAATCCTTGGAAAATGGTGGATTTCATTAAGATGGAATAGAGTTTGACAATTTGGACCAAACCTAACCGCACTGGAACTTCGATCAACATAGTTTTGTATTCGGGTTGCATAAATATAGACCGGTCATTTTCTTAGTTGGAACTAGAATTGGCAAATTCATGGTCGGGTCGGGTTCGAGCTTTTGAACCCTATCCTAACCCGATCTTAAAGGGGTTTCAGGTTGATCGGGTTAAGGATACGCTTTAGGTATAAAATACACTTAGTTTCGCGGGCCTCCTAACCCGACTCAAAATTTACATGATAAATCTGACCCGTACAATATTGAGTTGAGTTGGAGTCGGATGTCAGATTCTCACAAATTCAAGTCCAAATTATCAGCTCTAGTTGTTATAGTACAATACCTTAGCTTTGAAGACAGATAGAGAACGACCTCGTTTCATGGACTTCTTGTCTTGTGGTATAATCCATTCAACCATGCACACCAAAGATTGCCATTGCCCTCTCTGCAGTGAATCTCCTACAAACATCAACCTCTTTCCCCTAATTTTTTTAAGTAAAATTTCTGCATCAAACCTACACATACATAGAAACCATGATGTTAACAGTAAGTATTGAAGTGGTAACTAAAGACTCGAGTCAGGAAATATATAAAATGATTATATTCATGAAACGCTATTCATGAGGTTGATGTTTTATTACAGCGAAAGTTCAAATCATTTCATGCAATATTCCAGTATTGAAATTTAACATGATATTAGAAATTTTGATCATGGTTTTGACCTGAAATGACCCGTTTATTTTGCCTCCTAATACGGTCTCTGACCCGCTTGCAGATGAACGTATTTGAAGTGGCTCATGCGAAGAAAAATAGCTACATGCATTGGCGGAGCCAATGGCCTAAAACTCTTTAATCAGCTTTAATATTTATGTCCAATTTCTCATGTTTATGCCCAAGTTGACTCATTCAATCTCTCCTAAAACACTTTAGTCTGTCTTATATAGTTATGTCCGATTTCTCAGACTCATTAAATCCCTCCTAATAGACTCAGATTGTGCACGTGACAAGCTCATTGACAAAAGACGTGAGACTCGCATTGTGAAGGTAACTTAGAAAATCTCGATCGTGTACGTGAACGTGAAGCACATGTAAATTATAGTACCAACCTTGGCAAGGTACAATCCTCCGGCTGCC
>JAYMSZ010002022.1:0-12835 GCA_036897665.1 Pelargonium citronellum
GTGCATCATCATCTACAGACATTTTGGCCAGAAGGCGTTTTACCGAACAACCAGTGCAGAGAAAAATGACTATAGACATTTCAAATAGACGTTCAGTAGACTTACCAAACAAGGCCTTGACCTCTATAGAGGTTTAAAATAGCCCTAAACATATACAGCAAATGCTTGAATTCACCAAATAGTGGTGTAAGCTGAGCTCCACAAGATGGCACTGTGGATTGGACACAGTACTGTCCACAAGTTCCATTCTGAGCTTAGACTTCACATCATAAAGAGAATGCCCATTTAAAATGGTAACAACCAAACAGCATGCAGTCTATTCTATTCTATTCTAGACCCTGAATATTACTCTAATGAAGCTCATCACCCAATAATCCCAGCACACACTAAACAAAAGTAGGCACCAAATTTATAACCATTTCAAATAACTCAGTTTTAGCTGCACTAATCAATGCTGTTTATTTCAACAAGGGCCTTGTCAAGCCTTCAGTTCCAATTCTAATTCTAAATGTTACGGCAAAAAAAAAACTACTATCACAAATACTTCTGAAAACAATAGCAAACTCATAAAATATACTTGTGACATCAACAAGATGATTAATACATATCTCCATAACAATGAGATCAAAAAATCAAAACCTTTTGGCTTTTGGTATGCTTGCTATCTAGTAAACAAGTACTCATCTCCGGAACTAGTAAGACTGCTTGCTGGGAATCGGTGTTTCCACTAGTGTAAAAATATGACACCATGAACAAATAATCGGCAATATCACACAAGACAAATTAATAACATAATCTGGGATTAAATGACAAAGGTAAGATATAAACTAAAAATTCTGAGATATAATTGCCACGAATAAAACTTGACAATGATCAACTTATCAGATCAAAATGTGCAACGGCTATATAAAGAATAAATAGACCTGCATGAAAACACGACCCTATCATCAACGTACATGATGCCATCCACTTTTTTTCGGTCCTCAACTCAACAACAGTATCTTCTATACCAATCCCACCACTTTTTATCTACAGAGTAAACAAGCAAGACAACTGATGATAATTAGTTTCAACACAAAGCAAAAGTATAACTGTATACACAATGAAAAAGTCCATAGAGAAACTAACTTGACTCCTGAAATTTGTGTCATCCTCGCTCCTCGTACTGCACACTATAATATAACACAAACACACTTGTTCTGCTTTGATTTGCTTGTTGCTTTCTTTTCTGTTCCAATATAAGCATGGACATAAATATTAGAAATAGGTAGACAAACATCATTTCATAGTCGAACTTCATGGAACGAAGATTTATGTCTAGCTAACATGATTCTATAACCATTCCAGATGCTGTCACTTATTTAGGACTTAAGCCCATTTAAACTGTAATAACATAAATTGATCATCACTTTATATTCCATAGCATTAGACAACAAGTTTACTTATAGTATTTGAAATCAAATAATAATAATAAAAAAGTGCTATCATTTTAATGTGATATACAACCACCCACCAAGAGAGATTTCTCAGAATCCTAAATACATGCTTGGAACAAGGACAATTGAAATAACCCTGCTCAAGAAACTACAAGTAAACAAAAAACCCGCCATAATTCTACCCATAAAAAAGAAAAATCATATAACAAGAGGTTCTGGTAAGTGGTAATTGAAATGTAGGTTGTAATTTAGGTGTTTCATGTGATACCTTTCTCCGAAGACGGAGGTTGGACAACAACATGCATAGTTGTGATCCCACCAGGGATATCACATAAAGGGCTCTGACACTCCCCCACTGTTCTGTTGTTCTCCAATATTTTTCCTGCACTTATTAACTTGACATCTTTCACTGTCCTTGGGCCATTCTCCTTCTCTGGTAAAATAAATAACATTAACATATTTAAAGATAGTGTATAGCATAATTTAGTGATATATAGCAAGCACAGAAGCGTACTAGTTAATCAGCATGGCAATCTTAGACCTACAGTTTTGTTGAACAAACAGTAACAGACTTAGGCAGTATAGCACTATAGATGTAGTGTTGGCAAAGATCACAACACTAGTTTATACTAAGCAGTTTGAAATGTTAGTCAATGAGAAAATATGTTTAAAGAAAATAAAAAGTGAATCATGGCTCATTGTGACCCTAATGATTACAGCTTTCAACCTTAACGTAGCTCTAGCACATATGAACGGCACCAACACCTCCAATTACATTATAAAGCATTATGAAAACAAAAAGAACTACATAAAATCTTTCTTAATTGATATACGACTATAAAATATAAATGAAACTATTCTACTGTGATTCTATTGCATCTGCGGAAAGCCCATCTTGTGCTTACATAGTATCATTTTCACCCCAACGCATTAGCCACACATTTCAGGAAGACATGCAAAACAGTTCTAGGTTTATAGATACTGCAGCCATTCCAATATCAACTATAGGTGTAATGGCTATCACTTATGTATTTAGTCCACACTAATGAATGAGCAGGCAAGAAACACATGGAAGAGAAGTGGAAAAAGAAAAATGACAAAGTTATAAACACAATTATCTGCCCACCCAACCAGCTGGTCCAGTTCATCCCATGATAATGAAGTGAACAGAAAGAAACTCCCAAATAGAAACTATGATAAAGATGAAACCTTTCACACTTCAGAGCATTTACAATTAAATCGACAGTCCAGCATACCCCTAGGCCATTGAGCAAGGATGCTCTCCTTCAGTGTTGCAACACTTGTAGCAGAAGGAAAGGCTTTGGGACCAATGTCCGTTCCGTCAGTCAAGCGGAATTTTATTTCTAACTGATCTTGCACCCCAGCCATCTACAGGATTGGAATGGAACAGACTATCAAAACTCCAATGGGAGGGCAAGATCTTTTTAAGGAACTTCTCCTAGGCTACCAAACCCCAATTGAGCTTGCAACCAAAAAATTCATGAGCCAACTTGATTAACTCAATTGTCAGCACACAAGTATCGCCAATTCTTCCAAATACTAAGTTGGGTTTTCTGCAGATTTCAATCAACCAAACAAAAGGTAAGTCACTAGAATTGGGTAGAACACAAAAAACTAAATTAGAATTTTCAGACATAAAATCACCAACTCTATCTCTAGTACAAGCGTACAACAACATAATCAAATCCAATAATGAACATCAAAATCCCAAACAGAAAACAAAAAACTCCAAATCATGCAAGTCAGCTCATAACCTCAATTGACATCACCTCCATATCAAAAAGATGAAATACAATAGGAGCACAAAAACCCTTAAAGGGTTGTCTTACTTGGGTCTGGAAATGATCTGGGTCGTCGTCAATTTTCAGAATTTCTGGTCGAAAAGTGGAAGCCGGAGGAAGAGGAAGAAGTGGATGCGTTACTAGTAATTAATAGCGAGACGAAGAATAGTGAAGAAGAAGAAGAAGAATCAAATGAATCCCAAGAGACAAGGGTGTTGTTTCGGCGTCTTCAAAGTCTTGTGAATTAAATCTGTGGTCAATGCTTCCATTTCTTGCCTTCTCCTTCCATTCTCCAAAGCCTTTGGAAATGGACAGAATTTTCAGTCTTTCATTTTCTCTCTTATTTATTGTAACTTTACTCAAATCAAATTCAGTGTCTTCAGTCGGTGAGCTGTTATTTAACCATCAATTTGGTCACTGTAATGTAATGTAATGTAGTTTAAATATGTAATCAAAGTTTCGTGAAGTAACTAGTTAGGTTAGGTGTACGAACAAATAATAAGTTACACAAATCTTTCAAAATATTTTGGGTAAGAAAGTCCATGCTATTAGTTTCACTTAAAGAAACCATTGACATTTGCAATTAGGACATACGTTAAACATTTTACAATTAAATTTGAATAAAAATTGACATGTGTTACTTAAATATTGGTTTGGAATCTCAATTTGGCCTCATTTGATTCAATTGGTTTCATTTTTGAAACTTAGAAGGAGTATTTATTCTTTAAACTTTATTACATATTTCTATATGTTTTGCAAATTTGATAACTTGTGTGACTCCAACTTTTAGTCACAACTTTATATAAATGGGCATCTAGGCCAATTCTAGATGAGGTACGCACAATTACTAACATCATAAACTCTCGTACTACACCTTGTTGGTAAGTACGCGTGAAGATCTTGAGTATGAAATTCAAAGGTAACCTCCTAAATGTGGCATTTTGGTTCCTTCTCCAAATACACTACCTTAAGGTGCCTTATCTTAAGTAGTGGCATCATCACCTTTTGGCACCTTGACATCATTGTTATCTCATTCGAGGCCCAAAGACAACATCACCACGACTTCATCCATGCATCACCAAGATGCCATGTATAATATCATTGTTGAGCATGTTGCGTCATCATCACATAAACGCAATATCATGAAAGTCAACTTTTCATTATCAATAATCAATCACATGATGACACATCGCCCTCTATATCTAGATTTTGTGAGTGTGAACACTCAATCAAACTATGGGTGTACATTCTTTTTTCCACTTTGATATTCATTTGTTACATTTTCATTCCCATTCTTTCCAAATTCTCTCTAAATTTCACATTGGTAGGCATCCGCTTTCACAATGATAGAAAAACTCATTCTCACGTCCAATATGAAATTTATGACTCACGCATGGAATTTTCTTTAACGACGTGCCCTATTGTGATACGCAAGCCCAAACCTAAATGCTCACATGAAAATCTGGTCCAAAAATTGTAAAGTCCACAGACAAAATTTCTACGACAACCTGATTTCTACTCAAACACACATTCCAAAATTCTTTTTGACTATAGAGTTAACAAAACGCATCAATATATTTTATAAGAAAAATCTAATTGGTTTAGTTCACATCAGTTCTTTACGATTAAATTACCCCTTAAATTAATGGAACAACCTACCATATCATTATAATTTTCTTATTGTCTAAACTCTAAACTATAAAAATAGCCATAGAAATTACAAGTTTAGACAAGTCAAATAGCTTTTAGGATTCTTCCAATTAGCATTAATCATACAATGAAATCATTGAGACCTAAATGCCAAAAACTGTCTAATGAAATGTTCTTTGTCTTTCCCTGCTGGAAAGAACATACAAGTCTTATTAATGGGTTTCTTGTCATCATCAACTTTGCAAAATGCAATGTTTTCCTTATTTTAAGGATAGGAACATTTGCTAATCAAACAAGCTTGTTCTTGTTCTTTACATTACAAAGAATCTTTCTCTTTCTTTTTGTATAAATTTCATAGGGCATCACATTTGGATTTTTAGCAAAAGGATACATACATTATATTCAAGTAGATGCTTATGAGACACTCTCAAACATTACTAATTTCCAAAAAAAAGAATCTTTCTGCACATTTCAAATGTTTCTAATAATACATAACAAATTCCGCTTCAATTCAGTACAATCTCCACGACCTACGTCTATGAATCAACACATTTACGATGTCAAATTGATTTCAGAGGTAAAATTGGAGACACTTTTCGACAAAATGAAAAGAACAAACGAGTAACAAATAAAGATTTATGGGCTAAAAGGGGAGCCTCAAGCCTCGGCCTCAGCATCTCTTACACAGATGACGGAACAGAAGACCTGCCCTAACCCTAACCGACGGATGATCAGTATATAAATGACATTGACATAGACACTACTTATATCCTGTGTATTCATTTTATTCTTGACTATGCGCTAAAAAATAAGGCAAGGTTCCCCAGACGAAGACCAATAATAGTGTCCTTTCTCCAACCAAAAAATAAACTGATGGATTGCTATGTTACAGATTGAAAGAATGAATCTCATGGCTGTGCTGTGGGTTCTTCCCGGGAAAAGTTCCAAGGGGCTAAGGTCAATCAGGATCTGGAATGTATCACCCTCCGGCCCGGTTTTCTGCTTGTCTTCTCACCTTAGGCATCAACAGAAATTTCGAGTGGCAAAAAACACGTGGACCCCATATCACTTGCGCCTGCCTGCCTTTTCCCTGTCCCATCTCTTTGTTCTTAGCTCCACTAGTTGAATGACTACGACTCCAAGATGTGGCAGTTCCTTATAAAATCACTGGAATAGTTAACATACTTGGTCCAGAATGGCCGCAGATGCTCAAAGCCAATCTGCAGCCATGGCTTTGACTGCCCGTTGTAGTGGATAACTGCGGCCTTTTTCACATTCTCAATATTGGTATTAGTTTGATAGCCTAAGCCAAGCATGTGCCATGATGGGTCAATAGGACGAACATGACCTCTAAACGCAATCAAAGCAGGAGGTAGTGTTCCAAGCTTCCACATTGTTAGGTTTGATTTCAGATTCTGCAACACAACAAGTCACATTCTGAGCAAAAAAGAATTGAAAACATTCTGATATTTAACAAGAATTAAATGCAGTTCCTCAAAAAGTTTTTTTTTTTTTTTAAATCATCAATGATCACAGACGAACAAACCTGAATATATTCAGATTCCAGCATCTTAACTAATTTTTTTTAATAAATTGATAGAAAATGCATTTTTAGACAATGGTGATGAGATAGAATAGTTGTAGGATCATCGGTGATTGAAAAAAAAGTTTGGGAATCAAGTGTATAGTTGGAGAATATTTATAAACTTTAACCCTAAAAACTAACTTAAGTCATAAACCCAAAACTCTTTAACTAGGATCAATTAAATTGCAGAACAATGCTTTCATATGCCAAACCTATAAAATGGAAAAGAAATTAGGTTGTCTTTAAGGTAATAACTGAATAGGCATACTATATAGGAGTAACAATCGAATTGTTGAACATAACATAACTGAATGATGTAAACGCATCCCTAAATAAGAATATAGTACGAACTAAAAAAGACATGAACACGAAGAAATAATCCATGATATCAGGAACGATAGTCATAGATGTGGAACTCATGCAGGAAAGGAAAATGATAAGGAACGATAGTCATAGATGTAGAACTCATGCAGGAAAGGGAAATGATGTTCTACTTCCTAGTTTAAAAAAATAAATAAACCATCTGCTCTGCTGTCTCTTATTCCTCGTTATAAATCAAACCCACAGGAAGATTGTAATTTAAGATTTTGAAAATTTTAGTATTTGGATATTACCTCTTTCAGCCAGGAGTGGTAAGTTTCCCTTATATTTGTGTTCCTCCATGCACGAAGATCAAATATATTCATCCCATAAGCCCACGCACATTCTTCAGGATTCAAATTCTTTGAGATGAGGGGATGAGAAAAATTGAAGTAGTTCCTGAATCGCTTAGACATTACCCAGTCATCATCACCTTTACAAGTTTCTACAGCTCCATTAACCTTTCCACCAAGGTCAATTTCAAAAAGTGGAGAAAGATCTTTCTGAATCACAATGTCATCATCTAAGAAGACGACCTTATCAAGGCTTGGAAAGAGCTGTTCAACATATATAGTCAGCATAGCTATATTGCAAAAGAATATACAAATAACAGTAAGAAATACAAAAGCACAATACAGTAACCACCAAAGTCAGTGAGTTCTAAATCTCTGTAACATTTATAAATGTACACATAACAAAACTTCCCTTTCCTTCCCTATAAAACCATGCATGTAAACCACTTCACATTCACACTTCATGAGGAACATGACTTTTTCTCATGGACATCTATTTTCCCCCTTTTATTGCACAAACCATTTAATACTGATTATATAAGGCTATTTAAAATAATTTCAGAAAATGAATACACCAAAACAATCACTGGCAATAAAAACCCAATATTAATTCCTAGACAACCCCAAATCAAGATAGAAATTCACTTCACAATGTTAAATACTCCGTCCGGTCCAAATTAAGTGTCTTGTATTCTCTTTTGGGACAAAATAAGAGGTTAGAGGTGGACATTTCCCCTTGTACCCCCATACGCACCATGTGTTGTAACAAACTCAAGGAAATCTAACTTCTTATGGGATTATTATTGGTAAGCCATACATAACTAACTTTCTAAAAATGATACAATCAATATTCAAGAGAAACAAGACACTCATTTTGGGAAGGAGGGAGTACTTTAAATTTGTCCAGCCAACATAAAATTGGTGACAAAATAAGGAGACTTCAATATCGTTGCGCTAGAATTTTTAAACATGAAATCAGCAAGTTAGTAAGGAATGAAAGAGATTTCTGTACTAAATTCAGAAACCGAGAGCGCAGACGATGTACATCTTAAAAATTAGACTTCCTAATTTTCTTCGATTACCTTTATTTCCTTTTTTATCTATCTTCTTTATTTTAGTGAAACAGAAAACAACAAAATTTCAGGTATCAAATTAACAAAAGGAATGCCTCACATCAATTACCTCTGGTATATATATGCGAAGATGGTTGAGCAAGGAAATATACTTTGGACTTCTAGACTGCAACTTTGAAGCAAATGTCTGTGGATTTGTATTACTAAGATTGGCCCCAGCAACGTGGTTACCATGGTAATAACTCCTTATACCATTATGATTTTCAACAGCTTCAAGCACTGGTACATTCTCTCTCGTTAACCACTCAAATTGGTGAATGCCTTTCACTTCAACAATAGCGGGGGAAGTTGGGTTTAATGCAAACCATGAGTGCATACCCGCATAAGTTTTCTTGTCAGTAATGACGTGGAAAACTATCTTTTCAGGGTTTAATGATGACTGGATAGCAGAATTGACAACAACTGAAGCAGCCAAAATGTTATCAGTTGACAGGACAAAGTGGTGGTAGGAATTGTCGGAGAGCACAGGGAGCAACTCTGGAGAAGGCAACTGCTTGCGTGCGTGGGCATTAGAGGAATATTCATCTGTCAAACGCAGAGCAAGGCAGTGGATGCCTTTTGGAATGGAGCTGGCAGCAAAGTGTTTGTTCATCAGCTCTGCAAATTTAGACTCCCTAGCTTCCCTTTCAAGTTTCTCCATCTGTTACAAGACAAGTTTCAGGGGGGAAATATGAATAATGAACGACTTTAGTTGAAGCTTGAAACCATGGAGATAAAGATATATAAAAGTAGTTTTTGAAAGCCTCCTCGTATGCACCAAAACAATTTAATGGTGCATTAATATTTATGAAAGAAGAGAAGAAGAGACTAATGACAGTGAGCATAAATCAATAATCACTGATATATAGATGGTAAGCAAGAGTAATAGTGCTCTGATCTAGGACAACAGGGTAAAGATGTATTTTATAAAAAGAGCCTCTAGATAAAAAGTACAAGTGAATGAAACCAGTAACTTGCTTCCATCAACCACAAAAACAGAAGGTCAGGCATACTTAAGTTGGCTACAGCTCAAAAGGCACATAAGGACTAAGAAAGGTTATACTACAAAATAGGAACAAAGAAGATATTCATATTGCTAACGGGAGTCCTCGTGGGTACACTAGGCATGAATGGGAAGAAGTACAACTACAAAGAAAAGCCTCCTCATATAAAAAGTTTCATCTAATGCAAAATTCATTGGTTTAACAAAAATAAGCACATGAGTAACTTTAGCATACAGAATTTTATTGAAAGGCTTGAAGCAACAGGGAATGATCTTTCTAAAGTTTCTATGGACACAAATAAAAATATTGGGGAAGAACGGAGCAATTATTCCATTCGTATCATTTGTCCAGATGGTGTATAGGGGGCATTACGACTAGTGACATTGCAAAGTTTAACATTTGACCACCATGCACGATTATTGGAGTCAGATTTGACAAACAAAAAACTATCTGAAGTGCCATGCTTTGCACAAATATAGTAACAGGCTGAATAAGATATTCAGAACAATGTGTGTGAAGTGTGAACAGAATGTTTAGTAAGACCTTAGGATTCATTGCAAGAGATAACTAACATGAGAACAAGGACTACAAATGCTTGATTAAGACCAATATAGGTTATTTCAAATCAAGACTGTCACTTCAAGCACAACTATGACCTATAAGACAAGAATATACTATGCATGATCTAAAACAAAAATAAGGTGAAGATGCATAGTCTTGACTCAATCAACCATAAAATGGAAAAAGTATTCAAGACTTTGATGACTAAATAGAACTATGCTGAATGAGATAAGGCAACAACAAACATTAAGCAACAACAAATAAGGACTGCTGTCTAAAACCCTTTTGCAAAACAATCCATCAATCACAATATCTAACATATCGATCAGTTAGTATGGTATAGTCCCAGCTACAAATAGGCAGATCAAGGAGAAAAACAAATATCAGAAAAGAGTCAAACCAGAAATTTAGAAACACAAAAAATGATCTAGAAAATCTGAATTCCAAGTATCTCTATATCACAAAATGACAGACAACACAACAAACTGGAAAGCTTCCTTTCAAATTGAACCAAAGATTAGTCTAGCAAATAGCTGGCATGCTTATCTCAGTTTCAGACGTAACTTTGATGGGCTCAGAAAATGTGTGATATATCAAACCTAGGACTGTGCTCAGCTGGGCCACTAAAACCAAGAGGTAAGTCCTAAAGTGGAAGCTAAGTAGCAAATGTTTCAACTTAGAGGACACTAGAGGCTGATTGGCAAACCAAGTTTCAACCACAGGTTGAATTGGGTTACAGAACACAAAAGTAAAAGAGTAAAGATATGTGTACATGCTACGACTGAAAAGCATATACTAATTGAGGTGAAACTAAAATTTTAAGTATATCCTAACTTGGACAATGCTCGATATATGATTACTAGTTTGAAACTGACTACTTTCAGTGCTGAGATTTATAGTGAGGCGGTTATAGCTGTATTGTGATTGGGCATTTTTGCATTTGATATGGATCCATTCCAAAATCTTCCATGGCTCCCTTTCTAGTAAAGCTCAGTTTGTTTATATCAATTACGTCTTCTTTCTTTTGAGTTCCTGATAAAGCAACAGCTTCTAAGATATATCAGTTGCTTTGATCATGTTCACCAGTAAAATGATGGCTTTTGACCAGTTTTCTAGACTGCATGAGTCTGTCTGAGAGAAAACAGGGGTAAAACAGATTTCAAACGGTAGCAATCTTTAGATTCATTAACAAAAATGGCAACTTTAATAATATGCTTTAGATGCAAACAGAGAGGGGGGAGGGGGTACATTTTCGCCACTTCACCCTAAAAATCCTATTTGTTTTCAGAAAGTAAAAATAAATAATAAATAAAAAACTCAGGATTCCAGTAGATAACCAGTTGCCCACTAGTGTGTGTTTTTCCATTAATAATACTGTACAGTGTAAAATATTAGTGAATTGAAACATGAGGGGCTAGTTCTTAGTGAAATCTTATCAAGCATAGGATTAGAACCTCATTGATGCTGGCTTTGTATTCAATGATTTGAAAGGTGCAATACAAAAACATGAAGAACAGTGAGATAAAAATCATTGCAAAGAAACTTCGGTTTAGAAGACCCTTACTTTTTTCCCAAAGTAATTACTACATTTAGAACTTATATACAATAATATATTCTAGAATCCAACATACCATTGCCCTTAAAATGAAAGCGAATTTCCTTGCATCATACTGGTTGTCCTTCATATCAGAAACAAGTTGATCAAAAGAATCTAACGGCTTTATATTATCTGGGATCTCCTCAGTGTTGACTTGATTTAGAATCTTGTGAAAGTCTCTAACCAGTCTCTGCTAGGCCATCATCACCACAAAAGTTGATAATAAGATTAGATTAGCAGCATAAGCATGTAGCAGCTCAAAGAAGAATATGAACCAGAAAATTCAAGTAATTATGGACATAGATGTAGGGAAAAAATTCAAAGCACATGAATAGGAAATTTTACTTACCCCTGAATCATCAACCCTACCAAGGAGCCGCGGTCCTAACCGCCTACCTAAACAATCTGAAACAGAAAAGAAATCAAGATAAAAAATGATGGTCCACCACATAAACATACTAAGGTATGACAATAAACTATCATGAGATCTACGTTCTAAGAATCAGATGACAGGTACAGATGTGTGGTTGACTCAACCTAGCAGGAACCAACTCTACTTATTCTAAATTTGGTGAATCAAGAATCCAAATCATCATATGGCTTAACCAGTTAAATCTAGACAGAAATTAAGATAGACAACAATATTTGAATTATGCACATCAAAAGAGTAACAAAAAAAATCTTGCTACTAATCTACTGTGAATTCAGCTCGACTTGACAAAAACTTCTTTCAAACATGGAGAAGAGTAATTAGCTTGAAAGACATTTTTTCTTCTAACAAATCTTACTAAATTGATTCAAAACCCAAAATGAACATATGCTACTAACTCTGCAAACTGTACACGAAAGAATATTGCAACAAATCTATCACACCAAACCAAAGAATTCAAATTAACACTGCAACAATTTATTGCCAAAGTCAAAACCGATTCAGATTCGACCCAAACAATATCAGCAAAAGTTTCGTTTGATTCAGATCCCTCACCAACATGAACAACCACACAAATCTCTTAACACCCCCAACTTCTAAAACCAAAACAAAAAACATAAAATTTCAAATTTTCAACAACCAAACCAGAACCCAATAGCCCGAATCCAACATCAATCCTATACATTTCATTCAACCGCACAGATCAATGATAAAAGCACATCGACAACACAACAAATCACACGAAACCAAGATCCGCCAAATCCAAATCTCAATCCAAAATGAGAAATGCAAAGCTTGAAAAAGTAAGAAAAAAGGGAGTACCAAACGAGGAACACTTGTTGACACCTTCGAGAGTAACGACGGCGGTGAGAATAAAAACAAAGGGCAACAAAAAAGCGAGGATGAGAATGGTGTGGAAGAGAGTCCGGTACGAGATGTGGCGAGCTGCAACCTTGATCTTCATCAAGTCAATAAACCCATTGCTGCTCGATATCGTGATGCTTC
>JAYMSZ010002023.1:0-12834 GCA_036897665.1 Pelargonium citronellum
AGTTTTACCGAACAACCACGCAAGAGAAAAATGTCTATAGATATTTCTAATAGACGTTGAATAGAGATACCAAACAAGGCCTAACTCACATGTATACGCTGTTAGGTAATGAAATTTGTCTATAAATGTGAATAAATTGTGATTTGTAAATTAATCTTACTAGCGAGACTGCGAGAGTGCAACCTAACTTAGGCAACAAATGAGATTCAGTTGAGAGAAATCTTGTTTATCTTCAGGTACTCGGGGGCAGCAACATTTGGTGAACACGTAGCGAACGTTTGGAATAAAAAAAAAATATGAATGAGATAGAAAAGTCAACCATGCTCCATAGATACTTTGATCTAGCCCAAAGGACAAAATATCCATTTGTAATTTCTCCTCATTTCTATCATAGTAGCAATGAGTTAACTCCTAGTTATATGCCTTGAGAGAAGCTATCAAGTTTTGTATTGATTTTTAATCTTGCTAGAGTAATGTTTAAAGTCGATGCTACTGATGTTGTCGATTTCTTCTTATTATCTAATTGTTCCACTCATTCATTGTGTTCTCTTATCTGAGAATGCATAAAAAAATATTACAGATTGAGAATTTTCTATTGTTTGTCATCAACAGAAGTGCGAATTGTATTGCCAACTATTTAGCCCGCATATGTTTTAATGGCTTTATCTCTACTTTCTTGTTTCTTTGTTCACTCGTCTGTGGGTGTTTTGAATGACTGTAATTAAATTATGAAAAAAAGGAGTTAAATCCTATACTGGTCTAAAAGCCGGCCCTAGCTATAACTTTAAGCCGTGTCACAAATTTAAAAAAAGGTCCAGAATCTTGGAAAGTAACAAGGAATTTGAAAGTGTATAAAATTGAATTCCATTTTTTTACCTGTTTGATTTTATTCGACACTATCCTTTTTTTCTTTTCTATAGATTTTACACGGCACACCCATCATACTTATTAACACCTGCAAATTATTCCAAAGGTGTCAGCATCTAAAGGGTGGAAAAGGGTTGAAAAAAATAAAATAAAAAGAGAGATGTTAGGAATGCTTATCTAATTATTGACTCTTTAGTTAATCTAGAGCAAATCAGTCCAATCTTGAATATATATACACATGTTGAAACTTATCTTTGACACTAGCCAAATTAGATATTGCATCTTTCTTGTCATCACTGTGCACCAAAGGTGACATTTATCTAATCCTGCTTATCTTTGGAATAAATTTCTTCTTTTTGGCACTTGGAAACTGCAAGTTAAAGATTCTTCTGGTTTCAAAAGCCAGTGATTTCTACTTGTAATGAAGCTTTTTCAAACAAAGAGCCACACTAAAAGTGACCAGCAAGAATTATAAACTTAGGAAGCTGCATATCAGATACATTTCCTTGAAAGAAGAACTCTATTTCTAGCTAATCAAACTCATCTAGATATGACACATTAAATACACTTTAAAAAAGAAGAGATACCTTATCCTCGAATGTTTATGGCGCAGTTGCATTCTCTTGGGCATGTTCGAATTCCACGATGCTTGCGTTAAGCTTGTCGTAAGCCTCTACTGACTTTGCAGCAAAGCTCTCCATGGCATTGAAAATCTGTTTTAGACCCAAATGCAGATTGCTTTTACTACTTGTCACCTGACTCTGGTGCACAGCCGACGAAGGGACACCTCTCTTCTCGCCGGTTAGTAGAGTCATCTTCTTATCTCGACTTTGTACAATCTTCTGCATCTTTTGCTCCTCCCTCTCCAAGATCTTCAACTTTCTTTCCATATCTTTGTCTGTTGTTACTCTTTCTTGCTGATCTTTATTATAGTGTTCCAGGAGCTGAGTCACACTAGTGAAAAATCCCTCCATAGCATCAATTACCTCAATCTCTGAGAGCTGATCCATGGCTTGTGACCATTCGTCACAGATCACAAACACTGGTGGAGCACCAATCCTACCAGGAGAGAAGGGCACTATACCATCTGCAGTTTCTTCTGGTTCATATAAAAGACATTTCAAAAGCCAGCCATTCAAGGCTTTAACGCAGCATCTTTGAACATCAATCCAATAGTAAAAGCTTAGAATCCAGTTTCTAATCTGAAACCTGAGTTGCATTGTGACTTCAAGACAAGCATCATTAAGCTTCGCATCACCTGCAGCGGTATCTAAATTTTTTGCTTCTGCAACCACCCGGTGCTGATACCTCTGACATTCAAGCAAATTTTTCCACATTCCAGATAACCTAAAACATATACAGTACGATTAGGCACCATTAATAAAGCATAAAAAACTTGCATCAGCTGCAAGAAAACCTTAGTTAATTAAGAGCAATGCTATATAAGCATTTAAAAAACTCTGGACAAATAATGAATGTTTTCAGAGAGACTGAAATGTTATATTCAGAGACTCAGAGTGCAAGTTCAGTTTTTCCTCTTTATATTTCCTTCACAAGTTGCAGCATCCATCAACAGATAAAATTTAGTTATGTAACTTGTGTTTTATACCTAGAGGCAACAGAAACTATTTGATACCAACTTAAGGTAACAAAAACTATTTGAAACTTTTGAGACAAAAATCTCAATACCCCCGTTAATGAGTTAGAACATTTAGTGACTAGTTACGTCGAATTTTACAACTCCCTTCGTCCCAAAATAAGTGTCTTGATTTATATTTTGGGAAGTTAGTGTTGTACATTTTCTCTTCTATCCTCATGGACATAAGCATTAAGAATACAAGAGAAACAAATACTTATTTTGGAGCAGAGGGAGTATAAAGTAGTAGGGATTAACTGAATAGAAACTAAGAAGACCACATACCCTTGGATTAGTTTGATGATCCATGGCCACAATTCTTCATCCCTCAACTCACTAATTGTAGTTGATAATTTGTCAACTACTTGAAATGCAATATTCCTCTTAGTACAAATAGTCCTGACTAAAGTCCGTATTTCGTCAACTTTATGAGCTGCCTCAGCGCCCTTCTCATCCAGATGCTTTAGCTGCCTAGACTTCTTCTCCTGAATCATACGCAACTTTTCCTCAGCCTACAAAACCAATGGGCACAATTTTCACATCCAAATTATAATAGAGTAAATGTATGCAGCATTATTTCAGCATCAATATGTATAAATTAATTGCATACATCAACAGTAACACATATACAGGCACAATCACCAAACACTTAAAAAAATATGTACATGAGTTCATCAAGAACAAGAGAAGGGACACAACCTAGGTGCATAGAAGCATGTCAATAAATAAATCTCCCAGGAACAGAACATGTGCACACAGTGACACAGATCTAAATAGAGGCTGAGACATTTCTTATATGCAAGTCACTACAACCTTTATGCCTTTCTACCTTAATAAAACTTCGTTTATAAACTGCAAATGCTTATTTTGTTAACATTCTATCACAACCTGTTGGATTACCATAGGAAGGATGATTACTGGACCAAGAACCAAAAAATACATCACATTCTTTTATATGTTAGGACTAACAGCTTCTTCATATCCAGAACTGCCTCTAGATTGTCAGCTTAATTATAGTCAATTCTTGAAGTACGGAACCTTCATCCTGCTTGTAGATTTTGTGTTCCAATCTACAAAGAAACTGTAACGAACAATCGCACGGTTCAGAATGACCAATTACTATAAGAAATAGTCACCTTATCATGAACGTGATAACCGCTAAAACAATGCATACAGGGTTAAGAATGTATGCCATTCATGTTTGCTTTCATTTAGTAACATGGAAAGCCTCTTTTTAGGGTATATACCTGAGAACTGCAGAAAAATTGGCTTTAGTTTCAGTGAGTCTTTCTTACTGATTGCAACACACTTGAAGTAAAGATATAAGCTGTCATCTAACAAAAGAGGATAATCTTAAATGTGTTATTAAGGTTAACTTTCTGTTTTTCAGAACAATTTTTTCAACTACAATGTAGACAAAAAGTGTCTGATCAACAGTACCCTTTGTACTGCAGTACACTAAAACAATAGGACTCCTAACATACAAAAGAAAGAAAAGGTGAACAATTTCGAATTTGTAAGCATTGAAAAGAGATAGAAACATATATAGTTGATGTGATATGACATCATTGAGTAATAACTTTTGCACAAAAAAAATAAAAATAAAAATAGTATTTGGTAGTCCTGGTTAGTGATTAATTGGGTCAAATGAAAATTATAGGATATAACTTAGAAGATCCAGGCAATGGGACTAGCATTATACTGTGTGCTAAAACTACTCAAAAGACTCAAGGTGAGATAAGAGAGATTAAAATCTGGGAACTTAACAATAATTATTTATGTAAACATAGTTTAGACAGCAGAATGGCATATGAGAACAGTATAACAACATCTGATCACTAAGAACAGGACAATTAAGGCTCACATGGATTTTCATCATGTGTACATTTCACCTTTTTTATCATCCCAATGCATTCATCAAACCATGAAACGTTCCAAAGATGTGATGGAAGCCAGAAACTGCTCAGGCAAAGCATGTAAATCACAGTTGGAAAAGAAGCATGAACTAATGGTTGCCTTGTAATGTAATTTTTAGACATAGTTTTATTTTAAAAACAACACAGTTGAACACCCTGCACTATATTTCATACACTGCAAGAGTTAATGAAATATACAACAGAGTCTAAGATGCAACTTCAATCTAAGCAGGTTTGAATTGCCTAAATTTTCCAAATGGAGATAACTTTGTTAAGTCTTGGTATGCTACCACACTTAATTTACACAAATTAAGTAAATGTTGAACAATTAAAAATTAAAAATCACAAGACTGCGGATTTGCTTAATAGGTTACAAATTAAGTAATAGTGCACCTTAATCACAGGTTAATAGGTTCTCAACTAAACAACTCACTTTTCTCCAAAAACAAAAAACTGACATGCTGAACAAGCACTTGGAAGCAATTCCAATGAGCTAAAAATATATTAAAAAAAAAGCAGCAGCAACAACAAAAAGTCGAAAAAAGGCAATAAACCTGAGAAGATAAAGCATACTATACCTTCACTTCATCATATAGCTTCTTTTCCCACATGCACAATTTCTTTAGAGTGGCCGAGAGATTCCCTGAACTGACCGGCATATCATCATCATCATTATCCAAACCCCCCAATACTACAGAGTTAATCTTCTCAGATGAGTGTCTACACTCCATAGATTCTGAAGATACTTCTGACACAGCATGCAACACTTTCGAAGATACTGCTAGAATATGACCCATATGAGAAATTTTAATTATGAACTATAATGCAAATTGGTAATACAAATGTTGGTTCTAATCAGTGGATTTCATATGAATCTATTGAAATTTAAGAGATGAATGATGATAGTGCACCTTGATAAACAGAATTTTTCTGATGATACCGAAATCTTCCCACATCAAGCAGCTTCAAAACTTCGTTTCCAGATTTTGCAGCTTTCTCGAACTGAACCTGCACTTCTCTCATGACCTCAGAGACACCTTGTGCATCAAATTGAGCCTTGGATTCGTCTGAAACTGAATTTTTGGTATTCACAACCACATCCTTCACGTGCACCTTCTCTGCTTCAATTTCCTTCACATTTCGCCCAAATTCTTTCTCCTTCCCATGATTTCCCTCCGCATCTCTAATTGGTCCGTCCTCGTCCTTAGCCTCCTTGAATTCACCGCATGGAATGTCAGGAACCATTTCGAATTTCTCATACGTATCGAACAAATTCAAAAAATCCCAAGCGAAGCTGTTCTGCTCAGGCGGCGGCGGCGGAGGCGGCGCAGGACATTGGATGGGGCAGGTGGTACAGCTTGAAGGAGCTGAAGGCGGCGACGCATGATTTCTCGGAGGAGTATATTATAGGAGAAGGAGGCTACGGTGTCGTTTACAGAGGAGAGTTGCTGGATGGGTCGGTGGTGGCGGTGAAGAAGCTTCTTAACAACAAGTGAGTTTAATTTTGTAGTCATTAGTCTCTGTTTGGCTAGATGGAAAATGTTTTTGGAGAAAATATTGTTTGAATGAATTTTGTTCTACTCAAGTTAGTAGTGAGAGGAAATAGTTTCATTTGAAAAAAAAAAACTGGAAGAATTGATTATTCAGTCTCGAAACTTTACCAAATTTTCTGTCCAAATATAGAGATCAAGAAAATTAGGCTCTGTTAGTTTTTGTCTGGAAAAAATATTGCTTGAAGGAAATTTAATTGCTCAAGTTGTTTGATGAGTGTTATTTTTCTGTTTTTCAAATTTTGAACTCTTTTGCAGTATAATATTTGCTCTCCATCCTTTTTTTTTTTTAATTTTCTGTCCATCCAAACAGAGTTCAGCAAAATGTACGTAGTTTTTAGATAGTGTGTGGAATTTTGTTCTTTTAAGTTATTTTCCTTGAGACTGGACTTAGGTGATTTTGAAATTTAAACTTTAAAGTACTATTTTTCTGGGGAAAATCTTCTACGGAAATTTCTTCTGTGTATTTCCAATACAACTCTCCTCAGAAGTCAGATCTATGCCATGATCATCATTTTCATATTTTGGGCATATTCTGTGGCCCAATATGTAATAAATTTACCCCATGTTTTACGCCCTTAGTAATGAATTAATAAATATATTTCAATAAAACAATAAATACATAAACAGAATTTGTAATATTTGGTTTTGTACTTTGGTAGTTGAGTGTGGAGATGCCATGCAACATCACTCAGGCAGCTTCCATCTCTACGGTATTGTTTTGTCGGTAGCACTCTTATTAGTCAGTAATTTATCTTTTGGGTACTTGGAAAAGAAAAATGGGGTATTGCTTTGCCCTTTATTCTCTTTGTCCTTTATCACCAATTCATCATCAGTAAAAATATTTCACACTTTCTCAATCTTCTACTTTGTTTTTCTTCTTATCAATTTTGTTTTTGTTCTTTTCTTATTTATGTAAAAAATTCTAAGTAAACTCATTTTTGTACTAAAAGCCTGGCTGGTTCTAAAAAATTGAATTTCAAATACATTTCTGTTAGGTAGCTTAGCGTAGTACATTATGTGATTGAATCTGTATTCTATAAATCAGTTACATTTTAGGGAAAATTATGGTGATGTTAATGAAGGAATTGAATTGTCTTGTGATCATTATGTTCATAGGGGTCAGGCTGAGAAGGAATTCAAGGTTGAAGTAGAAGCTATTGGAAAAGTGAAGCATAAGAACTTGGTAGGTTTGCTTGGGTATTGTGCAGAAGGTACTCAAAGGTAATGTCTGTAATTGATATTGGGCTCCTTCTTTGAGTTCCTCGGATAAGAACTATAATCAAAATCCATATATCTGCACTCATTGTTTGTGTGCAAACTTCCAATGGCCGGTTCAGGATGCTTGTTTATGAGTACATCGACAATGGTAATTTGGAGCAATGGTTGCATCGTGATGTAGGATCTGTTAGTCCTTTGACCTGGGACATTCGTATGAAGATCGCCATTGGGACGGCAAAAGGGTGGGGTATTCTAGTCTCCTTTTTCATGTTATAGACACCCATATCTGTTCTATTGTTGCTCGTACGGTTGTACCTAAAATTGTTATTCTTTTGGTTCTTCTACTGCTGCCTCGTAGTTTCTTTGATTCAATACTCATTACGACTTTATAAATACTATATTTATTTTCTGGCTGTTTTATTTTAATAGCTTATGCTATATATTTGCTTTCCTGATCCTAAAATATCTTGGCTCATATTTCTGCTACAGGCTGGCCTACTTGCATGAAGGTTTAGAACCCAAAGTTGTTCACCGTGACGTTAAATCTAGTAATATTCTTTTAGACAAAAAATGGAACCCAAAAGTATCAGATTTTGGACTGGCTAAACTCTTAGGATCAGAGGCGAGCTATGTAACTACGCGTGTCATGGGGACATTTGGGTGAGTAATTTCTCAAATTTTGGTAATAACACATTTTTGATGTTGATTTTAAACTATTCTATGTTCTATTACTAATCTTCTTCTCGCCAATTTGTCACAGATACGTGTCTCCAGAGTATGCAAGCACTGGTATGCTAAATGAGGGGAGTGATGTGTATAGTTTTGGGGTTCTACTTATGGAGATGATTACCGGAAGGAGTCCTATTGACTATTCCAGGCCAGCAGGAGAGGTAAAAACGATAAACTAGTCCCACTTGATGGCATACATATAAAAGATTACGTCTTTGAAATAACTTAGCTTCCGTTGTTATACACTGCAGATGAACTTGGTCGATTGGTTTAAAGGCATGGTAGCAAGTCGCCGTGGTGAAGACCTTGTGGATCCTCTGATAGAAGTTCAGCCCTCTCCAAGAGCTTTGAAGCGTGCATTACTGATTTGTCTCCGCTGCATAGATCCAGATTCCTATAAGCGACCAAAGATGGGGCAAATTGTTCATATGCTTGAGGCTGATGACTTCCCTTTCCGAGCTGTAAGCCTATTTCTATCCAAATTTCAATTCTATTAAATAATGCTATATTTAGATGATTGTTGAATAAGCCTTCTGTTTATATTATATATTTATAAATCTTGCTCGGGTCTCAGTTTGTGTTTTGATGATCTTTTTTCCCCTTTGGAGTCTTGTTGACATTGTATTGATAATTTGTTGCTTTTCCCTTCTAGAATCACAGTAACATAGCACTAATGATGTTTTCATTATTTAAGAGTAACTTCTAAGAATTACGGATATTTTCATGTATTGGAAACCCTCACTCTGACACTTGCAACTAAACTTCACTCTCTACTAGTAAATAGATACAATTTTATCTAGTATTGCCATTTTGTTTCTGACTTCCGTGATTGGTCTTTCGGACAAAGCAAAGCACAAATTATATTGTTGTTACACAGAAAAGCTTTTTGCATTTAGTGCATGATTTGATGATAGCATGAAAACTGATCTCATGCCAAGTTGTTGAAAATAGTTTTAGCGAAGAGAAGATTGATAAAATGTAACGTTAGATGTTAATTGTGAAACACAATATGCTCTAATTCGAGCTTTGACTATGAGCAATCCTGAGTGCTCAAACAAAGCCATCTTGTTTGCCTCTTGTGGAAGATTCAACAACACATGACAGTTTTTACTTTTCACTTGTTGCAGGAAAACCGGTCGTCCCAAGAGAGAGATGCTTTACCTTCCCGGGCAGCAGTGTTCAATAAAGTTCCATATCCACCCAAACGTGCAGCGGATGGAGATGCGGAGAGATCAAAATGGCGATGATCGCTGCCTGTTAACACAGACTGCATGAGGTCAGATCACCTTGTAGCATAGTTGTTCAATTATATTACTCGAGAGAAGGAAATTACAAGCCTTGATTGTGTGCATATTCTATTCTTTTGACTTTTGATGATACATTGTGGCCTCTAAATTTAAACTGAGCCCTGTAAATATGCACTTATTTGTTTTGAATCTTGGAGAGTATATATGGCATGAGGTTGATGAGGATGTGAAAATTGCTTCTTTTACTGCAACATGTTTAGTACTTTTTTTAAGCTAAAATGTGTTTTAGGCATTGATTTAGGCTCCTTTTTGTCCGGCGGTATATGGGAAAATCACATGCCACAAAGATGCTGGGCATTAAAATGTCTTGATGTTTGGTTTGAGGACATTTAAACACAACAGCTTGGAAAGATGTGATTGACCAATTTGGATCATTAATGGAAACATATAATCTAAACCAAGAGGATCTTAGTTTACTAATCGTTTTAGAGAATCACAATTTTATCTATTTGTAGCATTGATTCACATGCATTTCACAAAAATTCAGGGCAATAAGTAGCCGAGAAATAAATAGTCGCAACTTATACTCAACTGGAAAGCTCAACTCAAAAGAAGATTTTATTTTAGAGCGAGGAAAAAGAAGATTTATTAATTTATATGAGAAAAAAAAAATTCAGTCATGATTAATTAATTGAGACTCTTAGCTAATTAATACATGTGATGATGACACCTCATTAATTAATACACATATCCGTCCCATTGAATTTTTGAAGCTTTGCGCATGCGCAGATCCATTTATCTTGGGTCTTGACTTTGAGTTTCAGCCAATAAATCATGGTTGAGATTACGAGTACTCTTAATTTACTAGGCCAAAGAACTCGTGCGCTTAAAAGTTAAAACTTATGCCAACTTTTAGAGGAGGCAATTTGGGCTTGAACCCGTACACATTTGTATATCTGACCCAATTTTTGTCCGATCCAACCAACTTTCAAATAAAGTTAATGCAAAAAATCAGAGAATTTGAGGTTGGTATATTCCAACACGAATCATACCATGACCATGGCGATGTGGTATGCTTTTTAACATACTAATTTGATTATGAATTTTTACTTATGTATTTATTAGTCTCTAATTTTTGTAAAACTAAATTAGTTGTTACACTTTTGATGTGAAATTTAAAATATTATAATTATTTTTAACGTGACCAACACATTACTCTCTACTTGTTTCTGATCATCTCGGGCTGAGCCAACTTGCTAAACTGGCCTAATTGATTATTGGGTTCATAATGGCATTGCTGGTTTTGGAGAGAAATGCTCCAAATCTGAGCCACCTCTCAATTACTGGTGGTGGCTCCGACGCTAGGAAACTAAGTTATGATAAGGAAAATTGAGTTAAACTTTATGAAAGATATCAAGACATGTTGGATCAAGTGGTTAATACCACTTTGGATTTCTTATGAGGTTTTAAGTTCGAGTCTTCTTGTTGACGATATGGGGTGGAGTTTAGGGTAACGCTCCCGAAGAGAGTGAGAAACATTGTTACTTCAAGATGGGTTGAGATGGTTATGTTTGTGAATACTAATTTGATAGGGACATTTGCATAGTTGGTTCTCATCTGTATATTACTGATCCTTAAACCAGCATGGTCCATCATCTATTCATGCCTGCTAACCTGAAACTTGAATATTCATTCCCATGTCAATTTGTTTGTTGGACCTTGTGTTTAATTCAGTTCATCATGATGAGTAGTGATTGCACTATCAAACCTCTCCTTCGGACTTCAACCCTACCAAAAACGTAGTTGTCACGTTAACCTCCAATGTGGATAAGCTTACCGGTCAATTAATTTATGATTACGACAAACTTCTTTCAATAAGAATGACTTAAAAGATAAAAAAAAATACTACTATTAAACTAAGACTGTGTTTAATCGTCTGAAATGAATGTGTTAGAGTAAAAATGCGTTCGTAATCTAAGAGGATCCTTGAATTATTTTATCCATCGTATGATAGATAAAAACTACATAGTGGATTTTGAAATTCAATATATTGTTGTCGTTAAACGTAGGATAAGATAGTATAATGAATTTGAAAATTCAATCCACTCCACTCCTATATTACTACAATTAAACGGAGCCTAAGTGTTTATTTAAGTCATTATTTAGCTCTTACAAAAGTAATGTTTATAGACATTGAGGTCAAACGTTGTTTGGATGTTGAAGCCGTCACAACTCATTTTAGACTGTACATTGGGATGAGCTGGACCGACTCGAAGCCCGGACTGATTAGGCTATGGATTAGGCCCAGAGTGGATCAACCATAATTAACCCACCCAAAAAATAAAAATAAGCAAAATGAATATGTTTTGAAGGAAAAATTAAGATTGATGTGAATTATGAAGAATAACCATCAATCAGGTGGTCCACAACGCAAGAACAGCCAATGTTCTCTCTCCTCGCGACACGTGTAATCTCATGCTCTCGTAGCTCAAATCCCGCGCAAAATCAAAGACAAAAACAGAACATTTCCATATACGCAATACATAACCACCAAAACAAACAAAAGCCACACAACGCAAAAATTCACCAGATCTCAGTCTCTCCGCAGAGACGAGACGTATCAAGCGATGGAGGAGAAGCTGATACAGAGGTTGGAGGCGGCGGTGGTGCGCCTCGAGTCGGTCTCGGCCGGCTTCGGCGCCGGAGGTTCGTCCGCCGGAAGCAGAGGATACGATTCTTCGGATGATCGGTCGATTAAGGCGTTTGACGGTTTGATCGCGGAGTATTTGGGTAGGGTTACCGGCACCGCCGAGCAGATTGGTGGACAGGTTCTAGATATTTCCAAGGTTGTGGAGGAGGCTTTTATGATTCAAAGAGACCTTCTCGTCGAGATCAAGCAAACTCAGGTCGGTTGATTTTTTTTATTTTTTTCATTTTCTGATCGAATTTGAGTAAAGCTACTGTTATTTTTGTTAATTTGACGTAGGAAGATCCCAAATGTGAGTTGGTGATGTTCAGTTAGGGGTCGAATTATTTGGTTTTGATGTTAAATGATCAGATATAGGCTGTGTATGAGCTATGTTTTGTGAATTATATGAAATTGAAGGAAAGAGATCGGGATGTCATGTATTTGTAGCATGGTTGTGTAGATCTCGGAAGTTATTTTGGATTGGATCCGATGGCATTGCATTTTGGTAGTATTGAGTTGTTGATGAATGATGTGTGCTGCAATTGAAAAACCACCAGGTTGAAACATCTATTGTATTAGTGCTGTTGGTGTCATAATATGGGTCGCAGAATCTGTAGAAAACTGATTGAATGGTCAATTTACATAGAAATCTGCAAAGACAAACATATTTTTGAAAGGTTAAAACAGTGTCCCAACACAATCAAGGTTTTCTGTATAATATTAAAATCTACTATCGATGATGTCATCTTCAAGTTATTTGAGCAATATGGTAATGTGGCTGTTCAGCAAGAACTCCTTAATTATATATGAAGTAGAAGATGGGGGTTAGGTTCTACATGTAACGTGGAAGAATGTACTTATGGTTTGCTTGTTAGTATCTTTTGTTTTGTTTCTGGTGAATTCAATTCAGGGGCGTCTCGGCCTTCAGAATAATCTTTTCGTTCTTCAAACCCAATAGAGTGATGGGTTTGGGTTGTAC
>JAYMSZ010002024.1:0-12833 GCA_036897665.1 Pelargonium citronellum
CTGTCAGCACAGGTGACGTGCCCATGTCCACACTGCTCAACTCGCACATCCTTGTAATAATATTTGGGTACCAAATATTCTTACGGTTGAGAGCTTCGAAGAATTCCGCCGTTATGATATCACTATAATTCACAGTTTTCTTTGTCATGATGCAGTATATCAAGATGACTCGGTGGGTGTCCAGGGTGGACAAATGCAGGTGCGGCATCAGCTTGCTGCTCACTATATGTAGGGCTGTTCAAGGACCCGGTAAACCCGTGGGCCCCGCCAGATCCGCACCGCACCGCTCCATCCAAGCCCGCTCCGTCCAAGCCCGTTATTTTTTGACGGGCCTGTGATGCCCAAACCGCCACATAACGGGCCGGCCCACGGTCTCAGTTTTCGGATCCGCTCCGGACCCCGCCCCGCCCGTCAAACCCTACGTATATAAGGAAAATATGAGGAACACTGCCTCATTTTTGCCTCTCTTCACTCTTCTGGACTTCTCCTCTTCTCCACTCTCCAGATCAGATCTCATCTGATCCTCTCTCTGTCTCCCACCGAGTAGACAACGACAACGGCGCCTCCTTGAATTTGTGGTTGTGGTTCCTTCTTTTTATTTAAAATCTTCACGATTCTTCTGAGAATCGCAATGAGTTCCAACGGCTCCTTAATCTCTTCCTGTAGTTCTTCGTCTTCGATATTATATAAAGATGAGGTCTTTTATTTTCATTGTTCTTGTGTAGTTAGTTTTCATCAACTGTCTCTATTTTTTTGGTTTTTTTCTTTCGATTTCTGGAGTTGTAATGTCTCAGGTAACTGAGATCGATGGAGATCCAGATCCACAACAATCTTCGCCGGATCCTCCGGTAACACTCACTGTCTCACTGTTTTTTTTTGTTTTTTTAATGTTTTAAGTTTTGTTTTGATTTGATCTATGTGTGTGCATGTGTAGCATGAGCATCTGTTTCGATTTGTTTTCCATTTGCATGTATTGTTAGTTTATTTCGATTTGATATATGTGTTGCATGTTTTAATTGATTTAAGGTTTCTGTTAGTTTACGTTTAAATTTGATACTTTCATGATTGCATGTAGCATCTGTTTAGTTTCAATTTGATTTGCATGTCGTAATTGATTTAGGGTTTTTGTGAGTTTAGGTTTTAATTTGATAATTTATGATTGCATGTAGTATTTGTTCAGTTTTGATTTGATTTCGGAAATCTCCGAAATAATGCTGCCCAGAAACTCAAAACTGTTTCTGAAATGTTGTTTTGATTCAAAAACACCTGAAACTCAGTTTTCAGAAAATGTTGTACTGTTGATCTTGGCTTTTCTGCATAGTGTGATTAAGAAACTCAAAGACGCTGAGTATGTATTGTCAACTTAAAAAAAATGCTAATTTTGTCTGTTTACTCTGTTACTTGTTTGAATCTCTTATATGGCAAATTTTAATTTTGAATAGGTATCAATCTCATAAGTGGATTGTCTGTGGTTCATATTAATTTAATTTGGTTCATATTAATTTAATTTGGTATCAATCTCATAAATGAAGATCTTGGTGTGGTTCATATTAATTTAATTTGTTTGTGCTCATGTTATTTTGTAGGTACAAACTCAAACTGGTGTTAAGCCACCGAACCCTAAGGCTCAGTTGAGTCGAAAGAAGAGGAAGACTGCAACAACTGCCACAGATACGGATGGAAAAGGTAATCGTACTTCTCTTGTTTGGAATGACTTTTCGTTGCCTGCTTCAGATGGAAAAGGTAATGAATTCTGCTCTTGTTTTCATTGTGGTAAGACTTATAACGTAAATATTAATGCTAATGGCACATCTACATTAGTCCAGCATACTAGGAGGTGTCCTGTTAAAAATGCTAAGGATGAAACTAATCAAAAAAAACTTGCATTTGTCAAATCTGGTTCTAGTACAGAATTTGGGTTAAAGTCTTGGTCATTTGATCAAGAGACTTGTAAGTTAGCATTGGTCAGATTTTTGGTTTTAAATGAATTGCCTTTCCGGTTTGTAGAATCGGAGGGGTTTAGATTGTTTTTGAATGCCATATGTCCCATGTTTGTTGTTCCATCACGTTCTACTGTGCATCGTGCTACATCTCAATTATACTTGTTTGAAAAAAATAAATTGAAAGCATATTTTAAAAAGAACACTCCTAGGGTTTGCTTAACCACAGACACTTGGACTAGTGTCCAGCAAATCAACTATCTTTGTTTGACATTGCATTTCATTGATGATGATTGGGTGCTGCATAAAAAGATTATTAATTTCACTCCTATTGTTAGTCATAAAGGGGAGGATATTGGGAAAACTGTTGAAAAATGTTTAGGGGATTGGGGTGTGCATTCTATATTAACTGTTACTGTCGATAATGCATCATCGAATGATACTGCTTTAGTTTATTTGAGAAAGAAGTTTAATAATGGGAGCTATAATATTTTAGAGGGAAAATTCATACATATGAGGTGCATTGCTCACATTATTAACCTTATTGTTAATGATGGTATTAGTTTGGTTGGAAAATCTGTTGAAAAAATTAGGGCTTTTATTAGATTTGTGAGGCAGTCCTCTGGTCGTATTGAAAAGTTTAAACAACTTGCATTGCAAAAGAATGTTGATAGTAAGGCTTTTCTCTGTTTAGATGTTCCAACTAGATGGAACTCGACTTATTTGATGCTGAAATCTGCATGTGTGTTTGAGTCTGTGTTTGAATTGTATGCTGATGAGGATGGAAATGTTAAAATTGATTTGAATAATAGATTAGCAAAAGGCACTGATGAGCCTTTAGGCCTGCTTAATGATGATGATTGGGTTGAGATTAAACGTGTTATGACCTTTTTGCATCATTTTTATGACTTAACTGTTAGAGTATCTGGGTCTGCTTATACAACATCTAATTTGATTATTGATGAAATTGGTGATACTCTTAATCTGTTGAATTCAACTATTTTTGGTGATGATCCCCATCTTTCTAGAATGGCTAGTAAGATGAAGGATAAGTATGACAAATATTGGGGTGATATTCATAAAATTAACTTGTTGATTTTTATATCCCGTGTGTTTGATCCTAGAAACAAGTTAATTTTTATCAAGTATGTCGTGAACCTGATGTATCCTGCTGATGATGCTGCTGTGTTGTTTGATCTTGTTCAGAAAGCTTTATATGACATGTTTGATGTGTATAGGTCATTGTATGGCTCCCACTCTGATTCTCTGTCCCAACCAAATTCAATGGTTGGTGGCAGAGAAACTGGTCCTGTTAGGGGAGTGTACAATGCCTCATTTGTTGAGTTTCACTCGAGTTCTCAATCTAGTCCTCAATCAGAACTAGATAGGTATCTCAAAGAGGAGCTTGAGTCTCCTTCAAACCCTTCATTTAATATACTCCAGTTTTGGAAAGGAAACACATTGAGATATCCTATAATCTCAAGGATGGCCAGAGATATTTTGGCCATCCCAATATCAACTGTGAGTTCGGAAAGTGCTTTCAGCACTGGTGGGAGGGTCTTGACTGATTACAGGAGTTGCTTAAAGCCGACAACTGTTGAGACTCTAATCTGTACACAAGATTGGATCAGAAGCAGTACAAACAGCTTGTCCTTGTATTTGGATGAGTATTTGAATGAAATTGAAGAAATGGAAAAAGGTTTGTCCTCTTTTTATTATTTCCTTCTCTTCGTTGGTTCTTTCCTTATTTGTTTCTTACTTTCTTAACAATTAGCAACTTAACACAATCTCAATCTATTTTTTGTTTTCAGATTTTGAGACATTTGCAAAGGAGGCATAGTGATGGTCTGATGGATTGATGGACAATGGAGCCTTGGAGACTTGGAGTTGAATCACTGGATAGTCTGGATTAGTTTTTTATTCTTCATTTGTTCTTGTCATTTATATTTGGCAGTGCTGCATTCCTTGTATTGCAGTATTGGAGGATTTCTTGTGATGTATTTCAGATTTCAGACTTTATGTTCACATGTAGTAGAATGAGAGGCTACCAAATAGGTTAGTGGGTGTTTTTTTCATCATTAGGGAAGGACCATCTCACTAGACTAGGCTTTTGCTAGGTGATTTGATCCTTTTCTAATGATTTTTTTGGCCCTAGGTTAGTTTTGGTAGTGTCTTGTTCTTTCATTTGTATTTTCGACACCTCGACAATATGAAAATACAGAATATGATGATAATAGTGTAGTAGTAATGATAATATTAATAGTGTAGTAGTAAATAGTAATGTGATATATATTTTAGTAACATGTTATCATTTAATTTTAACAAAAAGTATGTGGTTTTTGGTTGCCGGACGGTGACGGGCCGCCCCGCCAACCCGCCCGCCACCGGCGACCTCAACACCGCCTCTAATTTCTTCATTAACGGACGGTCAACGGAGTCCAAAGTGGTCAACCCGCCATGAGCGGGGCGGTGCCCATTTATGCCTGGCGGAGCGGGCCCCGGCCCCGTGAACAGCCCTAGCTACAGTTGCAAAACGAGGCAACAATAAATGGACGGCCTCGTCTTAATGGAGAGGAAATCGGACGGTAGAGATAAGGGGTTCACGAGGTAAAGGATAGAACCAAAACATGATGGCCAGTAATATGCGAGTGAGCTGCCCCGCGGGTCTTTAGAAATGCGACAGCGAGTTTGTTTTCTCTTGTAGTAGTAGTAGTCGCTGGTCACTCTCTTCTATTTTCTATATATTTTGCTTCGCTTCTCTATTTCTTCTTCACCTTCACCACCTTTCTTCGTCGTCTTCTTCTCCTCCTGCATCGGTCAGTGTGTTTATTATCTTGCTTGTATTTTCTTCAACATAATATCTGATAATTATGAAGTGTATTTCATGTGGTGATTGGATATTTTTCTTTGCATGAATGATGATCGGTGCTGTTTGAATTTTTTGTGTGGTGTTTTTGGGCTTAAAATTGTAGGTTTGAGCTTATTGTAATGTCAATGGTCTTTAATTTTGCTTCGAGTATCTGCGAGCTGATAAGGTTTTTGGTGAATTTGGTTTTTGTGAAAGGTTTTTGAGGGTTATTTGAGGTTTTAAGCTTTGTTTTGGTTGCCTAAAACTGCAGGACAGAAGAAAATAAAATTGCTTAGCTATGCTGTTTGGTTTCTTAAGAGATTGCTATTATAGTAATGGAATTGAAAAGGATCGAGAAAATAAAAATGAAACTGAGCTAAATTCTGGTTTTGTTTGTTGATAATAGCTTGTTTGGCTGGATCATTGAATTTGAATGATCTTGTTAATTCTGCACAAAATTTCCATTTGGATTTTTGTAAATTGATCAAATCATGCTTTTATGGCAATACTTCAAACAATTTTCTAATAGGTGATCACATGGTCTTCCAAACAACCTTATTTGTCATCGAATGTGTAGGAGATAATCCATTACTTCTTTAATTTGGTTTTCCAAATGTCTAAACAAGGAAATTATCTTTGTATCCAACATTCCAACTTTTTTACGCATGTGAAAAATGCTTTTGAATATAGATCTACAAGCAAGCCATTTCATTTTTGGTAGGTGCATAAATATATGTTTAGTAATAAAAACCATAGCTGCTAGTCATTCATAGGATGAAGTATTCTAATTGATGATCAGGTACTTACTGTCATGAACTTTGACAATACATTTTGATTGATCATATTCTTATTGAAGCGTACTTGTCTCAATTAGTTCACTGCAAGTTCTGAGCTTTTGAGTTTCACTGTGTAATTATAGGTCATCATGAAAACTGCATCCAAAGCTGCTGTGCTGTGTCTATTCCTTTCATTTCTACTGTTCTCTCTAGTTTCCGCCGCATCAAACAATGATTTGGTTAGGATTGGGCTGAAGAAGATGGATTTGGATCCAAATAACCGGCTTGCTGCACGGCTTGAATCCAATGATGGAGAGTCTTTGAAAGCTGCTATAAAGAAGTATTATCTTCGTGGAAAATTTGGAGACTCCGAAGATCTTGATATTGTCTCCTTAAAGAACTACATGGATGCTCAGTACTATGGTGAGATTGCTATTGGTACTCCCCCTCAGAAATTCACTGTGATTTTTGACACAGGTAGCTCAAACCTGTGGGTGCCCTCATCCAAGTGCTATTTCTCGGTGAGATTCTAGTGATTGTTAATCAAATGAAAAATCTTGTCTGTATGCATTTTGATAGTATGAGAGATTACATGGTTTTACTTATTGGTGCAGGTTTCATGTTTTTTTCATTCAAAGTACCAGGCAAGCCAGTCAACTACCTACAAGAAAAATGGTTTGTTTTATGCACCCACTTGTGATTTCAGTTTTCTCTTTTCCAAATCTCTAGTATGTTTTTTCCATACTCAACATTATATCTGTGAAGAAATGTATTAGTTATTTAATACTAATCCTTTTTAGGGACTCTCTATCAAGTTACCTCTGGACTTGTTGTCCAGTATAAAGTTAAAAGGAGGTTGAATAGATTGTCACTTCCCAAGTCGAAGGGCAACTTTTCTTCGTCAATTGCTTAACTATAATTTGCAACATGTAGCATTAACAGTTACTATTCGTATAGCATGCTTAATTATAATTTGCAACATGTCCATTTCAAAAAAATATGATAATTATTTTTACCGCCTTGTGTGCAGGAAAATCTGCTGCCATTCAATATGGAACTGGAGCCATTTCTGGTTTCTTTAGTAACGACAATGTCAAAGTTGGTGATCTAGTTGTGGAGAATCAGGTAACCTTCAGTATTTAATTCTTCTTATCTTTCTTTTAAGTAGAAGTTTGCTCAAGTAACCTATTAAACATTCTTAATATTCATCAGGAATTCATAGAAGCAACTAGAGAGCCTGGTCTCACATTTTTGGTTGCCAAGTTTGATGGTATATTAGGTCTTGGTTTTCAAGAGATCTCTGTTGGCAACGCTACTCCTGTGTGGTATGAGTGATAGTAGTTTGATTCACTATTTAAGAAGATATTTGTTAGAAGTCTTTGCTTTAGGGAAAATTATTGCATGACTTGCAGGTATAACATGGTCAAACAAGGTCTGATTAACGAACCAGTTTTTTCCTTCTGGCTCAACCGTAATCAAAAGGAAGAAGCAGGAGGTGAAATTGTGTTTGGTGGGGCTGATCCAAATCACTACAAGGGCAAGCATACATACGTTCCTGTGACACAGAAAGGCTACTGGCAGGTTGGTCATTTAACAACTTCTTTAAATTGTAGTATTTCATACATATTCTCATTTTTTATACTACTTCTATGTTTTTGTTAGTTTGACATGGGTGACGTTCTTATCGATGACAAACCAACTGGTATGCTTGCTTTTCCTTTTACTGCATATGTATATATGTATATGTATGTATTCTTAATGTCCATATCTAGTGGTTCTGACATAAGCAAGCTCCAATTCAGGATATTGTGATGGTAGTTGTTCAGCAATTGCAGATTCTGGGACTTCTTTGTTGGCAGGTCCAACGGTATGTATAAATGCTTATATTTTGTCAGGAGTTTAATTGTTTAATCATATTACTGTTGTATATGTTGTGCTAGTCGGTTAGTAAATTTATACTTCATTGCATCTGCCAAATATGAAATTTGAGGAGATAAAGGATTGAAGTTGCTGTTATCTGGTAACTAGTATTGAGAAATTGGCCCCTTGTCCTTGATCACTGACCAGTGGTTCAGTGTTTCTTCATATATATATATATTTGCCAACACTCTGTAACTGTTCCTTTGCTGGCTGATGCAACAAGCGTGGAATGTTTAGAAATCTCTCATAGTTATTGGTGGGCATGCCTGTGTATGTGGTGCCACGTGCTATATAATAAACGAACATTATCTAGTAAATCCTGTGAAAATAGACTTGGCACTGCAGTTGTGATATATTGTACAAACCCTCTTGGTTTATGTTGTCTTGCAGACTGTGATTACCATGATAAATCATGCCATTGGAGCCACTGGAGTTGTTAGCCAGGAATGCAAGGCAGTTGTTGAGCAGTATGGACAAAATATTATTGACTTGCTTATAGCTCAGGTAAACATAGCTTTTCTCCGGTTTAAATTATCTTGTGATTGTGCATGCTGGCTTTAACTGTGCTGCTGCTATTTAGTTAAACTGTACCAATATTTTTCTTATCTTTCACAATCAAACAGTCTGTTACCAGCATTCCAACAAAAAGAACTAGTCTATATAGCTTCAATAGTAGATTCACTTCTGGTTATTTTTTGAACAGACACATCCAAAGAAGATATGCTCCCAGATTGGATTGTGCACCTTCGATGGAACAAGTGGTGTTAGGTTAGACTATAAAGATATTCTCTTTGGGCAAAATGTCCGTTAATAATTTGGGGAATAAGCTGTTCTATTTTTCACTCACTTAAACGTCCTTTTACATTTCAAGGTGTTGAACTAGTCGCTCATTATAATTATTATTGTTATTTTTTGCAGCATGGGTATTGAGAGTGTTGTGGATGAGAACCGTGGAAAATCATCTGGTGGGCTTCATGATGCTATGTGCTCTGTTTGTGAGATGACAGTTGTGTGGATGCAAAACCAGCTTATGCAAAATCAGACACAACAAAGCATATTGAATTACGTTGATCAGGTGAGATATATGCATGGCATTCTCTGGCTATTATGTGTTTAGGAATTTCATCTCTTGCTGACTTTCTCTGTATTTGCAGCTTTGTGATCGAATGCCTAGCCCAATGGGAGAGTCAGCTGTTGATTGTGGGAATCTTTCTTCATTGCCATCAGTTTCTTTCACTATTGGTGGAAAAGTTTTTGATCTCTCTCCAAACGAGGTATATATCATTGCAGTTAACCGTTTGTTATATTGATAAGTTCTGATCTTGTCACAGTTTGGTTTCTGAGGTGTCTATTGGGTTAATGGCTCTGTCATCATATGGTTTTAGTTTCGTACTTATTTGATGAATATGGATACAAATTAATAGATGTTATTGTTAACTACTTGTACTTCTAATCCTTGATTCATATTCATCTTATAGTTCCTTCAGTTTCTGATTGCTCAATCAGATATAAATTGAGTAGGTAGGGACACTCATTTGTTGCACATTAGTTAGATTGTGATTGTACATCTGAAACGTAATTTTGGTAATCAATCATTGAATCAAACTAATTGGTCTGGCTTGTATATATTGTCTGTTTTGTGCATTGCTGTAACTAGAAGAACTGGATAGAAATATCATCCAACTCCTCACAGCTCTTGTTCTTTAGAATGCTAGCAGCTTGACATAAACTATTACTTATGATGTATTTGGGTAATACGGTTGTATCACAAACTGCATTTGAAGTTTAAACAATTAAGCCTTTTCTGTTTCCTGGGTTGTGTGATCAGTATATACTCAAGGTGGGTGAAGGTGCTGCAGCTCAGTGTATCAGTGGCTTCACTGCTCTCGATGTCCCCCCTCCCCGTGGACCTCTCTGGTAATTCATCTTATTTTAAGTTTTTATTTTATATTCTTTAAAGGTTCTCATGAATGGCACTTATGTGATGCAGGATCTTGGGAGATGTGTTCATGGGTCGCTACCACACCATATTTGATTATGGTGAACTTAGGGTTGGATTTGCAGAGGCGGCATAGAGGATTTAGTACATGAAGGTCCCTCTTGAATGAATATCCATACTAGTTAGTTCCCTTAGTAAAGGTGGTGGGTTTGTACATGTTTTCACTTGTGTTGTTTGAATGGTAAACTTGTAATGAAGATTTGGCTACTCCTAGTTTGCTATAAATATGGGCATAACTGAGTTTACTTGATAGTTGGAATGGGCTCTGCGAATTTGGGGGCTTATCTTATCAGGCAACAAGTGAGTTCTCAGTTGGGTTTGTCTTGGAATGGTTCATTGTGTAAGCCCAATAACTCAAATGAAGCTTCCAAAATAGCTTGTATTGATGTTGAAGGTAGGTTTTTAAGGGTGTTGGCAGAGAGTTGTAGCATGAACAATAAATTGTATGTGGTGTAGCATTAGCAATGATGGTACACTAGTAATTAATATGAAATGTGCGGAGTAAGGAATAAATTTGAGCTGAGTAGAGATTGAATATGAGGAGTGTGTGTGGGTTATGGTAGGGTGAGATTTAATATTTGAGGGAACAATACCATAACAATAAAGAGATGCAGTAAAGTTAGGCCGAGCACATATATTACTCGTAAACAGTGTTCTATTTTGGTCCGTATATTTCGTTTTATATTAATAAAGAAATGAAACCATAATAATAGTAGAGGACTGTCCACAAAAGTGAGTGGCTGCACCCAAATGCATAATATAATAAGATAGTTGTAGTAATAAAAATGAAGTGCAATTGCAAGCATTAATACTGGAAATAGCATCTGTTAAAACGGCCTATATTTATGGCTACAGTTGATTTTCAGGTCAGTCATAAAAATAGGCCTTTTAAGCCCAATCAATCTGGTGACCCCCACAAGCCACTGTGGTCTGGTCTGTGGGTGTCACAGTTCTTCCTTGTAATTAATTAGCTGGAATGAAATCAATATAATAATAAAACGAAAACCTTATTTATAGTTAGGTCATTTAGGGGGAGGAGGTAGGTACTAACTACTAACTGCTTTTACTCAACTTGGTTGGTTCATTTCATCCACTTGCTTGGTATTGCTATATATTCAATGTTAGAAACAATATTCGGAACAAAATGACTGCCACAATTAATCTTCATGAAAAACTTTTGTTTATATACGGTAAAATGATTTTTTTTTAACTCTATGGAATTTCGATTTTAACACATGTTCTCAAATTTTGCTTGTTTTGACTTTGCTTGCATTATTAATTTTTGTTTTTCACCCCTATAACCGGCTGTTAGAATAGGTGACCAAATGCAAGAAAATTTAACACATCAGTTAGGTGCAACATCAGCAATTTTTCATGTCACTGCATGCGCCACACTAACAAATTGTCACGTCATCTGTTATGAGATTTTAAATAAACATAACAGTCCAAAAGTCGGAACCTGCAAAATTTGAGGTTATGAGCTAAAGTCAATTTCATCATGTTCAGAAGATATAAAATTATTTAACCTATATAAAAAAATGACATGACAATTTGCCGACATGACATGCTGAAATGAAAAATTGTTGACGTGTGAAATTTGCCGACATGATGTTTGACTACATGTTACAGCTTTACAAGAAAAAAAAAAATAGTAGTACAAGAATTAGAACTAAATATGATTTGAGAACATAAGCTAAAGTAACAAAAATTCAATAATAGAGATGGCAGAATCATTTAACTATTTATTTATTTATTTTGGTACATTGACACCGAAAGCTGGTATAGATGATGATGATACATGGAGATTGCCAGATGGAGAAGGTAAGTATATAAGGCAGGCCGATTGAAAGAGGCAGTGCATGCATGTATTAGAGAATAGTGATATGGTACAAAAGCTCAAAGAAAGCGTCAAAGCAAGGTGATGACCACCCCACCCTGGCCGTCCACACACAAAAATGCAATTAAAAATATCAATATCATTGTTACTATGTATATATGTAAATGTATATTAGTTGACTGATATAACTTTATATCAGTTGCAACTTAAACCAAGTCAATGAGGTTATGACACCACATTAAATTTCACTTTACCCATCCAAGTGAATTTGTGGGAGCGAAGCAATCCGTCCGGATCCATAATTTTAAATGAGGTGTCATCACCTTATTAGTGCAACTGATATAGAATTATATCAGTCTACTGATGCGGTAAAGTAACAACACAGATACAACCAAACCATATAGTTACAGTACTTGCTTTTGGACAGTTTGGTCAGCTGGGCCTGGTAACCTTTTTTTTATATATACAATTAAAAATTACAACCATAGTGAGTAAAGAACAGACCCTAGCTAGCTTTGCCCTTTTATTTTCCTGAGTTGGTTACAGTCTGTTCTTCTTTTATCTCTATCTCTTTTCTTCTTGTAAACTTCACTTGCAATCCAAGAAATTCTCTATGCTTCACTCCATTTTTATATTAATCTTCCTTCTTCTTTTCACTACAATACAAAGCAAAAGCCATTTCCAGCTCCAAATGGCTATTTCTCAATTATCCCTAAAAACACCCATTAAGTGATCCAAAAAGGGAAAATAATTTATGCATGCAACCATCATACATGTCAAATACATGAAGTTACTGAAATTGAATCCTAGTCGTCCATCACGGCTAGCACAAGATGAGACCCGCTACCGAACCCCCTAAAAACAAAAAATGCTCAAAAACACAAGATGCTCACAATTTAACACATGTTTTATTTGTATTTGATATATAAGACAGTTGCACGCGAAAATACGCTCCCTAAACGTAGTATACACTAGATGTGTGTGTTGCGTGGGTGCATAGATTTTGTAAACGATATGGTGAAATAATGAATGAATAGGTGTGTGAGTAATGTGTATGCATGTGGTGCACACCATATACAATCCAATCCAGCTAAGTTCACCTCAATTCTTTGCAAACTTGAAGTTGTGAGTTGATGGCATCAAAAGTGTAATGGTGGCATATTTGAGGTCACGTGAAAATATACATTGATTAATATTGGTGAGGATCCAAATAGAGATAGGTAGCTAACAAATTAAGTCTAACAACCAAAGCAATCACCGCCTGGCTGGACGGCTAAAGCTGTTGGTCCAACCCTACTCCTACCTCCTTTTGACATGTGTTCAATAACTCTCTCAAATTCATTTACTTGCTACTACTATTTGGGAAAACCCCACCAATCCATTGGCCAATCACATAACTTAAATTCCTCACACAACTTTACATTAATGCCCATCCACGCCAAACTCATCTCAACTCCATATATATAAATACTAACCATCCAATACCCAACAAACAAAACATACACCATGACTT
>JAYMSZ010002025.1:0-12832 GCA_036897665.1 Pelargonium citronellum
TGGATAATGTCAACACAACACGCACAAATAGGCAGCTCTAGTCAAAAGAATGAACAGCATCTATACAGCTACATGCAATAAAACAACTGACATTTGTGCAAACATAAATAAACTATCCAAATGACAAAAAGTACTATCAAAGATGTTATAAGGAACCTGATGATAAAAATATATAGATCCAACATTCTAAATTCAATTACCCATAACCTCAATATCATAAAGCAAAACAAAATCTCAAATGTAACCTAATCTGCAGTTCTCATCCAACAAAACATTCTTTTAAGATACCAAAAACCAACTCAAATGACCTCAAATCTATGAATTGTACTCAACAACATAACTCATAGGCCAAAATTCAGTTTCTTGCATGGCAATGACCTTAAGCTGTAACAGATGGCTTTGAGGCAGCAGCAGAGAGTCTGGATCTTTTCTTTGCCAAGCTCTCGCTGCGGCGATCACGTTGCTCCTTCAACCTTGTTGCAAGAAGCTTCTGGTACTCCGCTGCCTCTGTCTTTGCCTTCACGATTCTCTTTTTCTTCTCTGCAATTCTTGAGCGCTTCCTTTGTAAAGTCAAAGGAGTCACCAGCCTCTGAATTTTAGGAGCCTTGCTGCACTTTTTGCCTGCACAACAAAGAGTAAACAATTTGTAATAAACAAACATAAATATACCGACGAATGCTAGAATAAGGAAATGAACCCACCAGCTTTGTTAGTGAAGTTTCGGCGATAGGTGTTGACATATTTGCGAACATCATCGTCCTTGGAGAGGTTGAAGAGCTTGCGGATCTTTGATGCCCTCTTTGGTCCTCTCATCCTTGGTTTCTCAACATCAGTGAGACCAGGAAGATCATTCTCACCCTTCTTCACGATAACCAAGTTAAGGACAGAAAGATCTTGACTGACGATACACCCACGAACAGACTTCCTTCTACGCTCACCATTTCTCCTTCCATATCCACGGAAGCAAGGGGTACCTGTTCAAACAACCATTTGAACAAAATTAGCTTCATCTTGAATAAAAGTGAATTCAAGAATAGAGATCCGCAAGCACTAAAGTATGCATGTCACAAAATAGCACAACACAAAATGTGCGTTTGGGCTCACTAATTTTCTACTCGTGTCGTGTTAGTGTTGGAATATCCAATATAGGTTTAATGATCTATCCTGTCAAACTTCAACCATACGCATGCACAATAGATTGTTCATGTTAAGACATACATGAAAAAATCAACACGCACCAATGGGAGTTTTAATAATAAAATAATCCCAAAACCCTAGCTAGTCTTATTGTTTATATTATATTTGAATGTTAGTTACCATAGTTATGTTAAATAGCTATTCGTGTCATATCAATTATGTTGTGTTCATAAATGTGTAGTCTAGCACACAATCAACCTTGAACAAGACACATACACGAAACGAATTGCCAGCTCCACTATAAACCAAACTGATGTAAGAATTGCAATCGAATAACTATGGAAAACTCACCATGTACAAAATTATCTACAAACTTAAAACATGAGACAAAAGTAAAGATCAGACTAATGCAAAAATTGGAATTAAAGCAGTCTACACAGGCTGTGGACAAATCAACAAACCTCTGTGGAGAAGAAGGCGAACACGGCCTGGAGTAAGAACTCCCTGCTTCATTGGGAAACCTTGTTTGTCACAGCCACCCATGATCTTGAACACGTAACCTTTGAACTCCTGTCAGTTACATTAAAATGTGTGATTATGGTATAGAACACAATAATAGAAAAGCTAAAGCAAAACATAATAATGAATTACATCGCCAAGAGCATCCCCAAGAACTTCCTGCGAGATCCTCTTGTCATAAAAAGCTCGTCTGCAGCATAGAAACAATGTAAGAAAATGTGCACTAGCAATTACATCTATTTACACTAAAAACAGAGCCAACAGAAATTTAGAGAAGATATGTTAAACCTAACTTCATTAATTCACAATCAAACGTAAATAATTAAAAATAATTGTAGTTAACAGAGTGAGTAAAACAAAGCTAAACAATAAACAAAAGCGACTGTTTGGATTAGAATTGTTATCAAGGAATAGGAATCAAGAATCAAAATCATATTCTCACTGTCCAAGTTTGAATTAAGATTTTCGGTTATAAAATGTATGTAGATGAGAATCTCAATCCCATTTCAAAATTTAAAATCCAAACGCTACCATATTGACAGTAAAAAACAAACACATAAGACTATGATGCTAATGTGAAATCGTTTCTTAAGCTTCAAAAGACAATTGAAACATACAAATTGGCAGTACAAGAACAAACATATAGGAAAATGAAGCTAATGTGAGAGTGTTTCTAGTCTTCAAAAGACAGTTGCAATTCTGGAAATTCAACAAACTGAACTAAGATTGTAACAATGAACTACAAGAATCTAAAAGTAACATACAAGTTAATTTAAACACACCAACATATCCAAATCTATAGCCAATTTTGAGTGTCAAAAACATTATTGTAGTTTACTAAACATATCAAAATTTACAAAAACCAATTGACAGTACAAAAACGAATATAAATGAACATCAAGCTAGATTCAAATGCTACTAAAATGCTACAACATTCACATGTTCATTACAGAATTAAGATTGTAACCATAAACTACAAGCATTCAAATCTGTAACCTATTTCTCAAAGCAAAAAAATTCAAAATTCACAGTAACTATGTATCTAAGCAATAAATAAAAACAAACCCAGAAACGAAAACAGAAGAAAAAACAATGGGCCACATACAGTTTGCTGTCATCGTCGATCTCGAGCTTCTTCTGGCACCCAGTGGTCGGATTTGCGATGTTGAACTGAAACCAAACCAAGGAAAACAATCAGAAACACAACAAAACGAGAAAATTAGGGTTCATAGAATAGCGAGATAGGGATCGAAACCTTCATCGTCAATGGCGTCTCTCGCTACAGCCCAGATGTGAAAATGTGCAGCTCTGGCTTCTCAGGCTCCTTGTAGCGAGTTAGGGTTTTTGGCCTGTGGAGGGTTACAAAATTTTATACAGAGAGAAGGGGTTATTATGGAGTGTTTGGTTATCGTTAAAATCTTATTCTCGACTGTAGTAGTTTCTTAATCACCGTACACGTGGCTCAGTAATAGTGATTGTTGAGATCTAAGGGCTGATAACGAAAATGGGCCGTTCTCTTAACCTAATAAAGTTATTAGATCTGGGCTTTGAACAAAAAAATTTTCATTGGGCCTATTTGGGAATGGGCCTAAATAACCGAAAGCCCATTTTGATAACATATATATTAGGTTAAAAACATTTATCGTTAAAGCTTCCTCTCATCTCTCTCCCAATCCTCGCCGCCAAACTCTCCGGCGAATCTCGCCGATCTTCCTCGCCGTGCGGCGTCGCCTGACCGTCATCCGCTCCGGTAAGTTATTAATTTCTTGCATTTTCTTCCCGAATATCTTATTTTGTCGCTCTTGTTGCTCTGATTTTGTTTTGACATTTTTGAGTTTTGCTTGTTTGAGTTAGTGTTTGGCTGCCGAGAAAATTGAGTAACTCTTATAATCTTTCTGCATGTGGTTTTTTAAAATCCTTGGATTTTGATTTTTCTACTTGATTTTGACCGTGTTTGGTTGCTGAGAAAGTGAAAGTGAAACCTTATTTTGTGATGGGGAGAGTAGTGTAATTTATTTATAAAAAAAATTGTGTCTTAAGATTTATTTTATTAATTGTTTTTTTTTTTTGCTTTGACTACATATTTGGAGGATCATTGATCATTTTATTGAATTAATATATAGTTGGAGAGTACTTTAAATAGTTCAATTTAGTTGCATTCTAAGGGAATAGTGCTTGTGTCTAATTTTTGGCACCACGGCATCTACGACGGCCAGGATGTTGCCAGTCAGTCCAACACAGTTCCGTTGAGAGGACGAGAGTGTCCGTGCGACATAGCTCCCCACTACCCTGCCTTTAATTTTTGCTCATTTCTCCACATCAATTTTACTCTCATTTTTTAAAAATAAAAATATAATTGTTTTGGCTGTAGGATCTGATAGTTAGTGATTGGGGCATTATCAGGAAAATATTAATCCCCGATTTTCAAGTTAATTGTTTTGTTTGGCCAAAAACACTTTTACTCATTCCATAAAGCATTGTGAAATTGTGATCATGATAATCATTTCTTGCTTGTTCAGTTTTAGAAGTTGGTCTTATGGTCATGGTATTGAGCTTGTGTTTTGGTGTGCTGTGGTTCGTAAGATTTGAACCTGGTGCTTTGTGGGATAAGCTGTGTGCTAGTATTATGGTAAGATAAGGGGTTTTATTGTATCACAGAATATTCAAAACTAGCACCAAACATATCAGATGTGTGATATAAATGGTGAATTGTAATTTTTGTGTTTGGTGATGAAATTTTGTTTACAGAGTTGCATTTTCTGGTTCCCAAGTTTTGTATTGTTTAGTTCTCAGTTGGATTTTTAGTCATTTTACCATTAAATGAGAAACAATTTGTTGTTTAACCTTCATCCATTATTTGATTCATTTTGTAGAGAAAACTACAAGATGGTGTTGGGACTGATAACGGGATTAGCAAGGTATTATCGACGTAAACGCACATCGTCACTTAGTATTCTTACATCAAAGACTGGCCCAAAAAATTACTATAAGGGAAAAGGGTGCAAGTCTACGGGTTTTCACACCCGGAAAGGTCCGTATATATCCCACTTCATTTTTCCAACATATATTTTTATATCCCCATAAAGTGTATATTGGTTTTTAGAACAGTACTATGTTTCATTATACAAAAATTCAATGTTTCTTCTGTAACTTGGCACATGTAGCTTGTATGAATTAATTCTCATTTTTCAGCATGTAAAATTTTAAATTCAGAAACTTTGTGGACCAACGCACACACAAATAATTTCCTCGTGGATTTTATTTTTGTTGCACAATCTAACAATGAAAGTAAAAATATGAGTTGCATTACAAAGATCATGTCCTTTTGGGCAAAGTTTGAAGATGAGAGCATCTATCCCTGAATAGACGGGGAAGATACAGTAAAAAACGAGTGCTTGGTTTAGACATATGTTTAGGTTGGCTACATATTAATCTGGTAGTAGTATTGTGACTTTAGATGTTACTTGCTTTTCAATTGTTAACTAAACAAATTGTTGCAGGTGGGTATGTTTTGGTGCGCGAGAAATTGCCAAACTATGTAGTCCCTGATTTGACTGGCTTTAAGGTATGTATCCAAACCCAACCCCCGTTTTTTTTTATTTGTTGACTAGAAAAGTTGAGAGTTGTATATTTATCTGAATGATAAATGCTAGTTTGTAAATGTGAAGTGCATATATGTTTCTCTAATCAAGTTTTGTTGTTTGACAAGACTATATTTGGCTGTTGAGGGGTTCCACCATTCAGTGTGATGTGAATATATTGTTTCATATGACTTCATTTCGAGTTTTATTTTCCTTAAAATATCTTCATACGGTGTTTATTCTCTTCCTCGCATTCTATGTAGGATTTACTTTTCAACATGTTCTCCTATTATACTATTTGTTACGCACGAGAAACTCGGTTTACATTGTCGCATATTGCTTGCTTGCAGCTCAAACCTTATGTGTCGCAGTGCCCATCAGATCTCAGATCTCCTTGTTCGAGTAGTAAGAAAGCAGAAGAGTGAGAAGCAATCATGAATCGATGGCATCGAATAATTTTTATTTGGAAATGCTATGACAAAACCATTAAAAATGGAAAGTGATGATGCATAATCAAGGGCTCCATGTTTCGTTTTGGTCGTATTTTTAGAGAAACTAGCTAGTAATCCTTAATTATGCAAACTTGATGCCCAATTTTTGGGAAGCTCTTTTCCTTTGGTGTTTGAATTGCAGCTACCTTGGATTAGCTTGTCAAGAATTTGGAGTACTTCATTTTCTACTAATACAAAACTTTTCACTATGTTTAGTACTATTGTTGCATTTATAAACAGAGAACAGAGAATATTGTATTTAAATATGGACCCAAAATGGTTATCATATGACGGAATCGTTTGACACGTCATATGACACATCAGCTCACTTGACGGTTTTCGTCAGCCTACTTGACGGAATGACCTTCCGTCAAACGATTTGCTCGAACTTTGGACTAAAATCAATCTTTTTGCTCAACTTTGGACTAAGGACAAACACTTGATAGTACAAAGACTAAATCCAAACGTTTTGGATAATACAATGATTAATCCTAACCTTAATTCTATAAAAAATTAAATTAGACTTTTTACCTTTATTTTATAACTCATTAACGACCATATTCTATCTCATTGAACGGTATGACATGTTAGGAATGACGATAAGTAATCTTATAAGAAGACGTGCATTTTTTGTCCAACCCACGGCCCAAATTATCAGGTATCAACCACATAATCAAATCTCAACAAGATTGGCCTCAAATTAAAGCTCACAATGCACACACAAACTCACCACTTGTCTCTACATATAAATCAATGTCTTCATCTTCATCAATGTCCATGCTCCCTCCAAGAAAGCTTCCACCAACTTTGACCCCATCTCCTGGTTTTCTTGCTTCTTGAGCTATGGCCAATATCTCCTCTATGCTTTGAGATGATGATGACTCATCATTCCCATTTTCACATTGCAACAAAATATTGTTGGCTTCATGATCTTCCTCTATGAATTCTATTGGCAAGTTCTTCAAGAACCATGGGTGCTTCTTGATTTCAGGGATGGTGATTCTCTGCATCAAAATGTGACCCAAATTGTATAAATGTTAAATATTGCAAGAAAATACTCATTCTATCATAAAATGAGTGTTTCTGTGTGTAACTAACCTTTTAAAATAAAATAAAAAGGACAGTGCGATTATGAGTATTTAGATAAAAATATGTTTGTCATTACCTTCTCAGGGTTCCCAACAAAAATCCGAGATAAAAGATGCCTACACTCCAACGAAACTCGAACGTAATCTGGAATTGAGTAATGAACGCTGAGAATCCTCTGCAATAATAAGTTGACAAATATGACATCATAACAAAATATTTTGAAAAATAGACACTGAACATGGATCCATTTTTGGTCGATTTTGAGTATATATATATAATTGAATCGAGCCTAACATAAGTCTTAACTAAACCGATTCGACCGACTAGTCCAATTATGAAGTTTTGATGAATTACCTGAAGTGTTTTTCTGAAGTTTTTTGGATCATCAGGATCTTCAAACGGGTAGGCTCCAACCAGCATTACATATAAAGTCACTCCACAAGACCAAACATCTGCAATCTATACATTTCCACAGGAAAAATAAAATAAAATTCAACAGTGATAAAAAAGGACAATGATGTGGACAAAACATCAAAAATTCAAGAGACATTACAAAATGGAGATTGATTGGTACCACATTTCTTTTTGCATATGTTGTTGGGAATTTAGGTTTTGGTCGGATCTGGGAATTTGACCCAAATGATCGGGTGACCCGATCCACTAAATTTGGGTCAGGTATCATCTTATATCGTAAGATCATTTTAGTCGTTTATTACAACTAAATAATCACGCTTATTACTCGTGAAAAACAATGAACAAAGTAGGCGAGAAAATTGTTTTTCTTGCAAAATTACCTTCCCATCATACTCTTTCTTGGACAAGACCTCTGGAGCAATGTACGCAGGTGTTCCCACCGTAGATTTTGGTTGCGAGTGAAACACAGATGACTATAAAACGAAAAACATTTGTCATAACCAAAATCTGATTTAATTTTATAATTGAATCAGCAGTTTAATAAATTACTAATTTTGTTACCTTAGAATAACCAAAGTCGCATATTTTGAGGCGAGGCGTTGAGCTTCCGTCTAAAAGTGTATTTTCCAGCTTTAGGTCTCTATGGCAAATTTGCTGCAACAAAATAACATATGTACACTAGTGATCATACTTAATAAAGACATGCATATCTTTCATACACGAACTTTCATAAAATGCATGGATAGAACTAATTTACCAAATTGCGTACAAATAGGTACCTGGAAATAAATTTTATACAAATAACAGAAATAAGTCTTAAACACTAACGATGTTACATTTTTTTCATTAAGGTTTAATTACGTGTCAATCAAGTCAACAATTTTAACTAACATGAAGAGTGATACGTCAAAAAGCTTGCTTACGCGGATTTGGATCCAACGTTGACCAATGTCGACAACCATTGACCGGCAAAAGATACTAAAACATGTTTTTTGCTCTCTCTCTCTCTATATATATATATGTAGTATCGAAAACACTCTTTCAACACGTAATTTTCATGTCAATTAAAACTGATGATTGGACTGTCACGTTAGCTTTCAAAGCCAATTTGTACAACATTTGATAAAATTAATTTACATGCACATTTGATGAAACTTGTATATGCAAAATATGAATGTCCCATATTTAGTATGAGAATTTATATATAACATATATACCATTGAGTGGCAGTAACTGACTCCAGATATCAATTGTTGAAAGAAAAATCTGGCCTCATCTTCACTGAACCTACCAGCAATGCAAATTCTCTCAAAAAGCTCTCCTCCAGCAGCATATTCCATCACAATTGCTAGATGAGTGGGTGTTAGCAAAACCTACATGTTCATAAAATGGACCAAAATTGGGAAATGCTGTGAGAAAATTCCATTATTTGAAAACCGGACCGTTCTGATTGATGGACATTTCGGTTTTCAATTGATTATAAGTTGTGCTTAAACTCGAGAAAAATTAGTGAATACAGATAGAACTCGGTTCAACTTGTTTAAACTAATACGATAATGACCAAGGCTAGATGACTTGCTACTAGTTGAGCTAGAACCTACATGCTGAGGGAAAGGACGAAAATTCAATTACTTTAAAATTGGACCGACCTGCGATTTGTCTTCAATTAATTATGATGATTCAATTAGAGTGAAATTTGTGAAATTGAGTAAAGTTCAAATCAAGTTGGATTTAGAAATTTATTTTTTAAAAAAATTGAATGTCACGTCGTCGTCATGTGACTAAATCAATCAAATTATTATAAATGGTGTTGTGAACACTTTTCAAAACAATAACATAAAAATGAAAGATCAATTGAACAATTAAAAGTGTAGAGAATTCGAAACAAAACACGCACTTCTTTGAAAGAGATTTCGAGTTCAAACCTTATTGAATAAAGCAGAAAAAAGGTTGTGAGAAAAAAGAATAGATGTTTCTATTATATATCTCGATCTACTAAAATATATAAGAAAAATGACAATTTCAACCGATTCAACTAAAAGGTCTTCACAAAAATATGAAAATATATTCAAGAAACAACAAAACATTTACCTCCTTGAATCTTATTATATTGGGATGCTTCAATGACCTGTGGTTTATAATCTCCCTCTGCACATGCTCATCAATCTGCACCCAAAAAAAAATCCCAGAACACCAAAATCAATTTCAACCAAAACCCAGTTGAGAAAAGCAAAAACCCATATCAAAACACAACAAAAAAATTGACCTTTACATAAAAAATATGAAGAAACAAAAACCACAAAATATAAAAATATAAAAATATAAAAATAAAAATTACCTTTTGGCCCCTCTCAATGTACTTGACAGCATAGAGCTCACCACTCAATTTATCTCTCACCAGCTTGGCTACTCCAAAATTTCCAGACCCAATATCTTTCAAAATCTCATACCTCTCCATTGCTTATAATATATCACAACAAACCACTACATATATACTTATATATATAGAAAATTATAGTGAAACAATTTTTTGTTGTGTGTACTTAATAGCAAGCTACTTGTCTGTTTTTTTTAAGCATCTTCAAAGTTCAAATCATTCAATTCAAGAAATAAAATAAAAAAATTCTACAAAAAAAAAAGGCTAAAATTTAAGAGAACAAATTTGGAATTGGCTTCTCTGTGTGTTTTCTGTGGAGTGTCATGCAAGGCAGGGCAAGGCAGGTTCTGAGGACATTATTGATGATTGGGGTTTTTACAGAAATTTTTGGAGGAGGAGAGTTGGGACATGAAGGGCAATTTGTAGAAAGAATCACACGTGGCACAACTTTAGAGGCTGGCAGTTTTACCAAGTTGGTAAGTTGATAGCTTACTCGCTGAGGTCTTGTACTCGCTTCTTTGGGTTGCCACTTGTTACTTCAAATCTATAGGTTGGATATTTCCAAGTTTTTGTTTCTAAAAAAATCATTTTGAAGTTCAAATTGAAACGCTTGATTTTTAATATTACCCAATGACACAACTAAAAAACGTAAACATACTATAAAAATGTTAACATGTTGTGCGTGTTTTATAAATTAAATACATACTCAACACAAATATTAATCACTCTAGATTTATTTAACAATACAATGAAAAAATAATTATCAATATGTTGTGTGCAAACAAGTTTAAATCGTGTCGAATTCGCACTTGGTACCAACTCAGTAGCTATTGTTGGCAATTTTGAGTATCAGGATTTGCTCAGTTTGATAAACCATAATCTCAATCGGACTCAAAAGGATTTCAAACTTCAAGCAATGAAGTGAGCCGAGTCGAGTTTCACTTTTCAAACTTGCAATGCTTGGATTCGTGAAAAAATTCAATTCAATCTTATCCAAATTATTACAAGATAAATATCATCTGCTTTGACTTAAATTTGATCGAATCAAATCAACTAAAATCCGATTTTAATTATGGTTTTGATTCAAATTAACAGCTCTATTAGTAGCTAGATTTGTAGCTATACCTTTAAAGCCATAAATTTGACAAGAAAATCAACAGCTTGGAAGAAGCGAGTACGCATGATTTTGGTACGCGCAAGTTATGGGGACACAAAACTTTACGCAATTTACGAGAAAAAATGATAAAGCCACCGACGGTGGTACAGAAAAAGATGACGTGGACGGTGGTGGTGCGAGTTAAAGTAATGACTGTCAGATTGATCAACTTGTGGGTGGGCCCCACCATTATTTATTTTCTTTATATTGTAAAATAATTAAGAGACAGATTCTTACATGTTGCTAGAGAAAGCGACCGTAGTGCACACACATATACGAAATACATGAAAACGACGACGTGTAGTAGCCCCTGGCCGTTGCATATATATAGAGAGATAGGTACTACAAGTGGGTGCTTTTCTAATTTCTTGAGATGGTTGATTCATTGTTCACATGATGAATCCAATATTTCTTGCAGCTTAGAGCTAACAGTTCGAGTTTTAAGTCAAATTTCTATTGAATTTGAGTTGAAGTTGTCTGATTTAAATTCAAAAAATTAAAAACTGTAAGTTTGTGTGACATTTAAAGAGTTTACAGTTTGAATTTCGGGTCTGAAGTTTTGATATAACCATACTTCACATGTTTTTTCATGCCAAAATAATGATATATGACCGGTCAGGCTGAAACGAGTTACAAGAGGATTCAATATTAATATTTCTACTATGATTAACGATATAACTATATTTAGAGGTAATTCACTCATCACTTTCTCACACTTATTATCACATTTTCTTTCTTGTGGTCATTTGTGTAAGTACTCGTCATAAGATATTCAATAAGAGAATACATTCCAACGACCCTCCATGCAACAAAGATGATTTTCTGTAAATATTTTACTCTCACGCCGAAAATGAATTTCAATATTACGCACGTTCTTCACTTAATGCATTTTTTTAACTGTTTGAGATGTTGCTAACGAGTATGAACACTAAATAACACAATATCGTACCAGTGATTCAACATTCATACTATTCTTGTTTCACTAGAAAATATGAAAAATAAAGTTCAATAACTTTGAAATTAACAGTTTGAATGATGACAATAAACCATTTATCAAAAACTACCTTTAAAATTTGTGCATAACATGTCTAATCTACGAAGTAGAACCACAAATATTAACGAGCAAATCAACTAATTGTGGAGATTTTACTAAAACATCATCGTTGTAAAAAACAGTTATAATAATTTGTCAATATTCTCAAATAACGCTCTTTAGTTCTCTTCTCGTACACATATTTGACAAACATGGAGGGCTCACACAAGAGTCGACCTTGCATGTAGAGCCAAAATTAATAATTAAATCATGGAGTGATTGACACATTTGTTTAAGAAAATGTCAAAAATAAAATAAAATAAAATATATGAATGAACAATGAATGGCCAAAACTAAGCGTAGCAATAGGACAAGAACATTTCCTGAAATCGAAGATGATTGAATTTTCATGTAACGTACCATACATAGGCGTTTACTTGTACCAATATTAAACACGTGTAATTTTCATCAAATGAGTAAATATTTTGATGGAGACTTTTACAGCATTAATAGACTATATTATATATATATATATATACACCAGTAAATACAAAATCTGATAAAAAACTTTAGATGAATAATTTTTACAAATAGTAGAACTATTTGTGTGGCTAATTATTAACTAGATGAATAATTCTAAGCCAAGTTTTTTTAGTGAGTTGTGCATGAGTGTTTCTCTTATGGTTGGTGACTGTTTAGCGCTAAAATCATATTTGTATAGCGTTGTGTTTAAGTTTTTGTATTGCTTAGCGGATCGAACAGTCCATGAGCTTGTTAAGTTGTCCGGTCCTTTGTCTGAATTCACAGGTTGGGGTTCTGTCCCGTCTGAATATATCGTTTCTATCTTAATTTCGGAATAATATCAGTAGTATGGATGGTTTCAGAAATAAATTTATAATTAAGTTACAAAATTCAGAACCCACACCTACAATTTTTTAAATTTAATAAAATAACTAAATATATATAGAGAATAATGAATCTAAGTCAACTAAATTTTGGCTTAGCCTAAGCCAAACCAATGAGGTGATGACATCT
>JAYMSZ010002026.1:0-12831 GCA_036897665.1 Pelargonium citronellum
CAACAGGAAGCCAGATTGCGCTGCCTCCAAGTACGTTGTAAACACTAGTTTTTCTTGTTGCCATTGCGTTTCTAGAACCATGGAATTTTTTGTGCTGAATCATAAACTGATAATAGCAACTCAATTCTCTGAGATTTGGTTTGTGAAGTGCGAGTGTTGCAAATTTAATGAACAGAGATATTGTTAGGTTGTTGCAGCTTGTTTCGCTTCAATTGGAGTGAAATTCCTAGCTTTATTTTGAACTTTGAAATTGTTGGATAAGCTCTTACCTGAATCCAAGTCGGAATAATTATGTCGAGTGATGACTATTAGAATTAACTGTGTAAAAACTTCCATTATTATCTTATGCCGGTAACATCTTAATGAATTTTGAGCTAGGTTATTGTTTCTAATAGAATTTGTAAGCAACTTTGCAGAGTGGGACTGACAAGCCATGGAAAACTTCTCGAAATAAAGCTACAGAATCAAGTGTTGAAGGAGGGGTTGCTGCTGGAGTATAAGAAAGATTTTGAGAGGGTATTGGCAGTTGTTCAGAGATCCGATGGGAAGAATAACTGGATGGTTTCTGATCAGGTTCAAGTAGAAACAACTAATGCGGCATGTTGAATAGGTTGCTAGGTGTTGGAATTCATTGTTTTCCTTTCACTGAACACTTGAGAATTAGAAAAGTTTTATACAAGTCTTAACTGTCTCCTGGTCTTCCTATGGCAGAATGGTGTCAGGTCCTGCATCAAACCACAACAAGTTACTTTTATCGTTCCGGGGGTTGGAAATTTAAACCGCACTGAAATTTCAGAGTTTATTCAGAGAGCGGAGGACAACTTGGTTAGTTATTGCTTAACGGAGGATAATATTATTTTTCCATCTGGTGGCTGAACTGAGGGGATTAATGTTTATTAGTTTGCTGCAGGACCTGTCGCTGCTTGAGATGGCTTGGTTTGAACTTGTTCAAAAGAATAAACCAGTGTCGACTCAAGAATTAGCTGAGGTGATCTAATTTCCAACCGCTGAAATCCTATATTATTGCTCATTTCTCATTAGTTGACCTTAGCTTATCTGACAGACAATGTTTGGTTGTGCGGAGCCACTGGAGAGCTACTGCACCCATCTTTTGCTTTCAAAAGATGAAATATACTTTGCTGTGAAAGCAACTAAACGTTTTCAATCTGTTTACATGCCTCGACCTGCAGTGCAGGTATTTTTATTTATTTTTGTTCCATAATGTATTGATTTTTTTCTCTAGAGTCGGTCTGATTTCTAGATTTTAGACTTTGATTTATAATTTGTTTTTCTTCCAGTATGGAATGTACATCTGGTAGATTATAAACTGTGTAGATGTGCTAAGGGAATTAGTATAATTAATATCAAATATTTAGTGATTTGTTTTAATAATACCAACCTCTCCTCTTTGTTTCGTATCTTGGAAGCTCATGCTGATTTGGTTTTGGCAGAGTAATACAAGGATGGTGGAAATGACGGAGTGCTTGAGGAGCTCTTTGAAATAAAATAATTCTTCCAAAATTGAATTGTGTAGCTAGAGAATAGCAATAAGACATTTCAGCCTGCTGTTTTGTATCACACCAACTGTAGGATTCCAAAGAGACTTCAATGTTATAAGATGGGGTAGCAAGATGAGAATGTTTTGGTGCTTGTGTGATAGCACTAGAAATGATAAAAGTTCATGAGGCTATTTGAGCTTAAGTTAAGATTGCTCCACTTGAAGATCAGGGAAATCGTCTAGGGTGGTTTGGGCATGTGCATCACAGAGAGGAGGTTGATGATCCTATTTTGAAGGGTAAGAAAATTGAATTTCGAGGAACTAAAGGATTAGGGAAGACCTAAGTTAACACAGAAAGATATAATAAAAAAACAACATGATAATGCAAAGATTTAATGAAGGATATAGCACTGGATAGAATGGAGTAGAGAAGGAGAATAGAAGTGGAGGATCTCCAAGAGTCTTGCTAAAGTATTTGTATAGTCATTCCCCAATCTAATTTGGGAAAAGGCTTGGTTGTTGTTTTAAGCAGAGTAGTGGATGATAATTTAATGTTATATTATCTTTAGCTATTACATTTTAACCTGGAATCCCATTTGTTTGAAACAAGGTGGAGGAGCTTGTACGTAAGAAGCTTGCGAATGAAGCCGCAGACAGGGAACTTCAGGAGTTTATTCAGTTACTGAAGTCTGCCAAACCAATGCCTACAAATGCTAAACCTTCCAAGTCATTATGGTTGGCTCAAGAAAACAACAGATACTATATAGAGTCTCTTGAATTATATGCAATTGATGAATACCAAACACATGACCAAAAGAAGACAGCTGAGATGGTAAGTGTCTTACTTTACCAAATTTGCTGTAATTCAATGTGACGGATAATAAAGGTTGTTCTGGTTGATCAATATGAATTTGCCAATTGTTTTCAGAAAATTTAGTGATGAAAGAATCTTTGTGTGGTGTTTCATCTGACATTCATGTTTGCATCCTTAATTATTAGTCGTATGCTCTTTATCATCTCTTGAATTTTTCTTGTCAGGTTCTTAAGGAAATGGGAAGGGCAAAAACATCACGTTCAGCACTAAATCTTCTTATAGAAATTGGGTATTTTCCTGAACATGTAAATCTTGATCTGTTAAAGTTCAAAATTCGTACTGATCACTCGGAGGAGGCTATATCCACTGCCGAAAATCTTCTGTCAGAGTCATCTGACCCAGATGAGGTAACCCAGATTCCTATGCTGAATATGACTACAAGTCTTTGTATGATACTTAATCGTTGATTTTTTTTCTTCTTTTTTTTTTAAGGATGATAGCTCAGTAGTCTAATTTTAAAAGATTGCACAAGAACTTTGGGTTCTAATTTTTCGGTTCACCCCCCATTCCTTTTCAAAAGCAGTGAAATGGGTTGTGTGTATTATAAATATTCCAATGCAGATAATAGCTAGACTGAGCAAAAAACAAGGAAATAATACATGTTAATATTTTGATGTTACATGTTTACATGTGTATCATCTGAAACTTATTTTTTGTTTGCATCTGCATGACAATATCTTCTTTTGATGTACAATCTTCAGATTTACAGAAAAGATCTTTCTCACTTAAAGGTGTATGCTATTGATGTCGATGAGGCTGATGAGGTAATAGCTGCTCTTTATCAAATGATTTCTCATGTTAAAGATTTAAAAATCCCTCAGTGACCTTACAATTATACTTCATTTGATTTGGATACTAAAATCATAAATTGCTAATGAAGTTACAATACGTAGCTAGATGATGCTCTGAGTGCAACGAGGTTGCCAGATGGCCGAATTAAAGTTTGGATACATGTAGCCGATCCAGCTAGATATGTCCAACCTGGGAGCATAGTGGATAAGTGTGTTCTGAAATTCTATAGGTATTACTGATAGAACCTTCATGGTATATCATAGTTTTAATATAGTTAGTTCTGTAGGGAGGCAATGTCAAGAGGAACTTCTGTTTTCCTGCCCACTGCCACATATCCCATGTTTCCAGAGAAGCTAGCGATGAAGGGAATGAGTTTGAAACAAGGAGAGATTTGCAACGCGGTTACAGTATCTGTTGTGCTGCGTCCAGATGGCAGGTACATTGTCAATGGTGTTTTTTTATTTTTTTTTATTTTATAAAAGAGTTTTAGTTCATTGGTATGAAAAATGCTATGTTTTTATAAATGGAGCATCAAGAATGTGGCTCTATATAGGCAACTATTTCTCACCTATAGTGTTGTAGCTCTAGTTTACAACAGGTTCATGCATGGAGTTTCGATGACTTCTGAAATCTAATAAACCCTTTTCTGCACAGGTCTTAATATAAATCAATTATGGTTGAGATTTTAGAAGAATGAATTTGCAATGTTTGCAATTTTATAAACTAAAAGCAATTTAGTTGGCTATCAAATTTTGTGCTAAGGCTGACAAACTTAGCTGTATGTTGGAATTTCTCTCTTGACAATGTGTGGTTTTATGGAACATCAAAGCACCTCTTTATAGTTTAGAGTTGTTTCCATCACTCGGAAGATATGTGGACTTTTTGAACAAGTGAGACTCATATGTCTATGCCGTTGACTATCTCAAACTTTAGTCAAGTAAATTTCTTTGAAGTAACTTTGCTTGCAGTTTATCACCATCATGGTCTAGGATATACTTATTCTACTTGGTGATGAATGGTTAGATTCATATTTAAGTTTGAGTGCTCTTTTATATTCTAGTAATTAAGATTAATGTCTTCCCTAAATATATTTAACAGCATTGAGGAATATTCAGTGGATAACTCAATCATTAGACCAACCTATATGCTGACATATGAGAGTGCATCAGAGCTGATATATTTGAATCTTGAAGAAGAAGTTGAATTAAAAATTCTCTCACGGGCTGCAACTCTTCGGTTAAAATGGCGCCAACAAGAGGTTAGTTTCAATTTTTAAAGCTTTTAGGCTATTGGTTTGTGTGTTTATTGGCACTCAGACTTACACGTTTCTTTGTTGCGTAATCATCATCCTCTACGTTCTCACTGTATTTTGAATTCTGGACTCTTACCATCTCTAGCATCTTCACCTTCATGTTTCGTGTTTCCTAACCTCTTACATTTTTGTATCCATAGCGTTCCTTTAATATTTGTTGTTTTAAATTTTAAATTAATAATGTGTATAGTGATCTATTTGATTTCAATAGATATGTTGGGGGTGGGAGTGAACTTTTTCTCTTCTGTTGGCCTCTGCATTTTGATTGTTTTGGATTTTTGAGACTTGTTTACATATCATGAAAATAGTAGTATCAATATTTATCCATCATTTTTCAGGGTGCAATTGACACAGTGGGGATAAATGCTCGCATCAAAGTTACAAATCCAGAGGAACCAGAACCATCGATTCGTCTTTATGTCGAAGACCGGGCTGACCCCGCAATGCGACTAGTCTCTGAGATGATGATACTTTGCGGGGAAGTCATTGCTGCTTATGGTTCCTATCATAAGATTCCTTTACCCTACAGAGGACAGCCCCAATCAGATATTGACATAAAAGAATTTGCGCATCTTCCAGAAGGACCTGTTAGGAGTTGTGCCCTTGTTAAAATAATGCGTGCTGCTGAATTTGATTTTGGGAAGCCTGTTCGTCATGGGATTTTAGGGATTCCTGGTTATGTTCAGTTTACATCTCCAATACGCAGATATATGGATCTTCTTGCTCATTATCAGGTAAGTTTCGCTCTTTCATTTGGTCAGGTCATTGCACCGGCCTGAACAGATTATAAGCTAAATGTGCTTGGTCATTCTATATTAATGAAAGAAAAAAGACAAACAAATTCTGTTTTGTAAGCTCATAAAACTTATAACCCTGTTATCAAGAGCAGCTGAACCAAATGATGTGTACAAAATTCAACCCCTCTTCTACTGACAATAACATACAAAGCAAGAGAGCATGAATGTACCAAACATCAACTAGTCGAGTTGGCCAAAAGTAGTGAAGGGTGCAAAACTTTCATGTTATCTTGTCATTATTCCTTTTCCAGGGGCCAGACCTATTCTTTAGCCTTTAAAATATCTTTTTTTTCTCTCTCTCATTTTTAAATATTGTATATGGATTTGTAGGTGAAAGCATTTCTTAGAGGTGATCCTCCTCCTTTCACGGCTGGTCATCTGGAAGGGATTGCATCGCTTGTAAATACGAAATTCAGAGTAGTAAGTAAAATGTGCGACACTGCTCTCCGTTATTGGACAATAGAATACTTGAGAAGGCAACCGAAAGAAAAAAAATTCCGTGCTTTGATCCTTAGAATCATCAAAGATCACATTGCAGCGGTATATTTGGTTGAGGTGAGCTCATATTATTATTTGCAATTGTTTATTCTTTCATTGCTATATTTCATATTTCAGCTTGATGAATGATGATATAACTACACTTTTGGGGAATCCAACTGCACAGGGAATGCTTATATATAAGAACGCTATATAATGCTACAATAGTGCCAATTTAGCTTGAAGTATTTCCATGAAATGAAGCATATATCTTTGAAATATAAGCTTAATCTGTCTTTTCCATGACATTAAGATGCTGATATTCCGGTTTGTGGTCAGGGACATGATTTTCCTCCTTGGAACAAACTATGTTTTCTCCCATATGATAAATGATGGGTGTTGGTTCTAGTATCAGAGTTTGCATATATAATGCTTTTCCTTATTTATGTCATATTGCGTGGATGATTTCCACATTTTATAAATTTGGGAATTCAGTTTTCCAGTAACACAACTTATCAATATGGCAAAGATACACAATACATCGTAACACACAAAGGGCGTCAAATTGTTATGATAAACTTCTCCCATATTGAAAATTTGGCACTATCCTATTCCTAGTACCAAAGAAGTACCAAAATCTTGCATTGCATTTTGTGAGCATTTTCTCATCTAATATGTCTAACTTTTGCTGTCTAAAAAAGAAAGTAAGAATTTTGCTGACACATTATTATCTATTGTACTGTTATTTATTAAAGTGGGCGATCTTACAGGTTGGACTTCAAGATACTGCATGGGTGTTCAGGGGATCAAGGGTTGGAGATGAAATAAAAGTTCGTGTGGTTGAAGCTCATCCACGTAATGATGTTATTGCTCTAAAAGCAACCATCTAGGCAGGCAATATAGGAAACTTGTGAAAGAAACATTTGACCCGGTATGTTACTATTATTATTAGATGAGCATGGTGAGTTTGTACTTGTTTCTATCTCCAGCGTCCCCCAAATTAGCCCGATCTAATCAACTACTTGCCACTGTTTTGTTCTTGTGTGCAGTGATATGATTGTATATCAATGCATCGTGGTTTGGTGTGACCTCAAAGGCCAAAGCCCTTAGGCTCAGGGAAGTCATACTCCTGAACCAATCAAGCATGCATTTCCATAGGTATCATCATTTTGCACATTCCTGCTCTATTTTATAAGGTTCTGCTCTTTTTATTTGCCTAGGTGTGTTTGGTGCCGAGTAGTTGGTTACTTGGTTAGGTGACACTACACCTTAAATTTTTTAACAAAATAATACAGATATAGTAATAGTTTCATATATATTTTTAGTTTTTATCCACACTATCTATTTCTTGATGTAAATAGCATCAGAAGCAGTATAGTTGAAGAATTACAAGTCATATTCATCATGTACCATGAATACTATAATCTTTAGGTTATCTTGTTTTACTATCAATTTTTTGTTTTGATTAGTATTTTAGAATTTGATCTGTAAGAGTAAAGAAGGCTTGCTTAGTTGAAATTAAACTTGTGCAGATTATTTTGCATCTAAAATATGGAGGTGTACTGAAAAGTAACACACATTGTTAGTACCTTGTTTACTGCATGATAGGCCCTTTTAGACATATCATTAAAGATAAAAGGTAGTTTGGTCTGTTGTTAAGGTAGTTGGATCTCTAGCTAACCAGCTTTTATACTAACCAGTAACAACTTCAAAACAAGTTTCATTTTTTTTTTATAGAAAAAATAAAGAGAAGTTAGAGTAGTATTTTTTTTTTAATTATTGTTTTGATACTCTCTCAGTCCCAAAGGGACCCTACATTGGGGTAAAATGGTCGAAGGTTTTTGAGGTGATCAACCGTTGGAATGAGTACGAGATGGGTCTTATTAAGGTATGAGTGGAAACGTCTTGCGACAAATTTGTCTTCAACTATTTTATCGAGAGATCTCTTGATTAGATTTTCTACCCTAAACCCTAAACTCAAAATCGCTGAAAGAAGTCCACATGAGATCGTTCCAAGGTCATAGGTGTCTGACCAACAACCACTACTACTTTGTCGACTCCAGCAATTTTGAGCTCTTTGGAGGCTCCTACACCCCCGTCTTGCAGCACGGGAAACCCTGAGCCCATTCTCTACTACTATTGGTTCAGGGTGTTCTATGACGCCTATCACCCCAACCTTGAACAATCATCTAAGTACCAAACACTATATGTATTTTCCTACTTCATATACGACGACTTGACTTTCTCCGTAGGCCTATTGAGGTTCCTCTAGTGACAACGTATCATTGACGTCGATACTTGATATGTATCCTCCCGAACCCTAGCCACCGACATTACAGCCTCCCTCCCAATAAATAATGTAGCAATGAGTTAGATTTTAAAGAATCTCTAAAAGTATATGTATAATATAGTATACACATTCAGAACTACAGAAGTAAATGTATAGGCCATAGGAGTCGTGCGGGCCATAGCCAGGCAAGACTCCACAGCGTTAATTAAATGAAATCACGAGGACCTTCTCAATCCCAAGTTTTTTTTTTGGTCAAATCATTACAAAATGTCGGTACATAAATGCAACATGGTATAGGCTCAATACACACTTTAGTTACACCAAAATATTTCACTTTCTATCATTTATGGAGAAAAACAGTGTTACAATCAATCCTGTTTTAAAGCGAGGCTGTGTGTGTTGGATTGACGAGGATAAATGAAAATGAAATGAAGTTTTGATCCTCAACATGAACATTGGAAATAGGAAGTGATGTGGATGAATTTGGGTCTAATTTTGAACAATTGAGTTTAGCATGAAGTCTTTTTATCTATGTGTTAGAAAAGTTAACTAAAAATTTAGTTGAAGATCTCAGGTACCAGATTTCGGCACAAGGCAACATATTAACAGTAAAATGTCGAGTACGTACTTGAAAAATCGCCTCAAATGTAAAAATAATAATTTTATCTAATTTTATTTTTATTTTGAGCAACATCTCATTAGAGAAACATATAAAGAATATATAGAGGAAAGTCGGAAATGTGAAGCTCCCCTTACACGTGTGTTCTACTCATTTTTCTTTCTCGGCGTTTTATATTAAAGTTGTAATGAATCAATTAAACAAAGTTAAGTAAATTTTGGGAGATAGATCAATAGCTTGAATTGATTCATTGAGGTGCAACGTGTCTCTCACCAAGTGAGGTCGAGCAAGGGCAAAATCAATTCAAACTATTGAACCATGAATTCATTTTTTCTCTATTAATTTAGTCTTGCATTACTCCCTTCTTTCACACATGACTGATTAAGTATTTCAGACCAAAACATATATTAGAAGAGTTTATATAAAACAAAACTTTACACCATCAAAATAATAAATTAAATACTAAAATGATCCCTTCAAAAAAAAAATACTAAAATGATTATTTAAGAACATGCTTTAAGGTTGAAGAAACCCATGCAGGGAGTCAAGTTGGGGACAACATTTCTCAAATGTAAGAGTATGTTCTAAAATAGTTTTCATTTTACGTAAAAATCAACGGTAGAAATTCATTATCTCATATTTAACTACTAGTATTCGAGTAGTACATGTTAGCAGATTCTAAGGACAATTTTATATAGTATAATTGAAAAGGCCGCAAAGTTATTTTATTTAATTAATTAATACTTACACCGACACCACTATATGAATTACCATACCAGTATACAACCATTTTTTTTATTTCATATAAATTAAAATACACACTGTAACATAATTTATTAATTAATTAAAAATTGAAAAAGTCGTATGCTCTAGATGGTACGGAAGAAAATTGGTACTGTCCTTTACATAGGCGGTCGATACTCTGTTATTTTAATAATTGTTTGTAATTAATTAGCAAATAAATTTAATAATGACATTTATAAATTAAAATAATAGTATTATTTCAAATATTAAGTAAATTTATCTCATATGTCTGAATTTGTTTGGAGAGGGATTGAGTTACCTACTGAAAGACCAATCAGATGGCGGATAAATTAGCTGATAGCCCGATATGAAATTGTTTGGTGTTAATTTTTGGTGTGTTCATACGAGTGTGCCGGATGTTGAGCCTGTTTTAGTTTGAAAGGACGCTTCAAGATGTTTCGAGCTCACAATTGATTTCTTCTTGTTAATTTATAGTAGTTGTTGAGAGATGAGATTATTAGAAGTAATATATATCGGTTAAAGTAACGCTAGAATAGACTGTAAATGCAAATAATTATTTCATATTATACTCTTATTTGCGTAATTACGAATTTTTCTAAGGAGAATATGCAAAATTGTGAAGAAATAAGAGTCGCAAAGAGTGGTAATAAAATTGAGTGACACCTGAAAAGAAGGAGTAGCCGTGTAGAGCAAGAAATAGAGGATATAACAGAAAATGATATATAGACACATGCAAAGACTTGATTATTTATAATCTCGTTTACATACCATATTTATGTAATTGACAACGTGGCAAGGTGGGACCATGTGATCTTGGTGGCACGTTCACATGTCTTCTTGTCCACAGAATTGGGTGGGACCCACCTCATCTCGTGTAAGGGGCTAGCTAGGTAGCTACTAGGTCTAGTGTGTTCATGTTTTTGGTTGCTGTTGCTGTTGCTGTAGTGTTGTTGACGAACCAATATGATGATCCCGCAGATTTCTTGGTTTCTGAGGGACCCTACTTTTTCTTATATCTTTTTTCTTTTTTACAACAAAAATTATTTGAGACAAAATGAGGATAATTGATATATTTTGTGGTTAATTATGCAAATCTAAGAGAGTTAGCTTAAGATTTAATTGTAAGTTATTCATTTGATTGAGGAAAATATTGTGAGCATAGTGTGTTATTACTGCTAGAGATTTACGAAAAATGTATTTTCTATTGAATTTAAAAATAATGGATAATTCAACATAATATGATGTCACTATTTTATAGTTAATTTGAATATTTTTCATATAACATGTTTTACATTTAAGGCAATGTGAGTAGAACATGTCATAAATAACATAGTAAATGTATCAAATATAATAAATTTACATGTCATTTTAATAAACAGAAAACTATACTAAATATAAGACATTAGACATGTATAACATTACTCTTTTGATAATGTTTGTCAACATCACTGCTTGCAAACGGTGAAAGCACACAAACTCCTAGCAAATATTATTATACACATGATTTTAATGGAAATCATATACACATACAGTATGTGGAGTCTAAGTCAAGAATTAATTGGTTTAAGCTAAGTCACTACTAAAATAGTGACACCTCATTAAAATTTCTGAATTTAGGTCGTTCCGCTTCTACAAATTCATTAGGTGGGTATGAGTAACATTGTAATGAGGTGTCATGTTATGATTGGTTTGGCTTAGGCTTAGTAAAAAATAACATGACTCATATTCTTTTTTCTATATATATATATACACACACACATGATACTTATATTATCGTGTTTTTTAATGCTACAAACTTGTTTTCGTGTAATTTTAAAAGAAACATAATTCTGTGTAACTACGTATCTTTATTAATGATACAAAAACTATTATTCGACATAAGCTATTAACATCCTTTTAATGACTAATTGTATTTAACAACTAAGTATTTTATCTAAAACTCACATCACAAGGAGAGTGCATGTGTCCAACTATATATATATATGATTTAGTTTACATATAGTACGTAGTAGGACATTCAAATAATTTTATAAGTTGTAGTTGAATCAATCAATTATATTTAATTTAATTTGTAGTTGGAATGAATGAATATTCCATAAACACAACTAATGTATTTATATGAACAAATGGGAGGTATTCAAGTCCATGAAACAAATAAACATTTATCCAAATTCACCATGTATAATTAATTCCAATAACTACCTATCTAATATACCAAAACATGCTAGATCAAATAGTTTATATGTCTTGAATTTTTTATGACATTCTAAATTCTAATTTTTTTACTGCCGGTATGAAATAGAGTTTAAATTTAAAAAAGATAAGTAATTTTATTTCGTTAAAAAAACTATCTATCTCAAATAATTGTGAAGAAAAAGAAAACAATAAAGTGAGAGCACATGGTGGTAGGAACAGAAGGGACGGGTAGGAAGGAGAGAAGTTGGGCCCATCTCACATGTCACAGTTGGGCCTCTAACTTGGAACGATGACGTTTTAATCAAAACGGCCACATGCCCTTCAATCACATTCACATCAACCATTGACGTCACCACTTGAATAAATAAAAATAACCCAACAACGGTTAATTTTGGTGGAGCCCAGTTTTACGCGTTATTTCCTTCTTCCACAGCCACTCACTTGCTTTGTTTGTTCTTGTCTCTTTTAGGGCTCACCTCCCCTACTCAAGGATCCCTATTGTTACTGTCATTTTTGTAATTTATGTTTATATTAAAACAAGAAAAGAAAGAGAAGTGGGACCAAATGAAAATGTCAATTGATCTTGGCCATTGCTTAAGTGCACCGCTTGAGATTGAAGCAAAGCCAAAGCTTCAAGTTGAAGTAGCCTCTTTTTATTTAGAATTGCATTTACTACACATTACATTATTCACCAACTTGGAGTCTATAAATGGTTCATTTTTTCCTCATATATCACATTCAGTTACTAATTCACTGTATTAACACAAGATGAGACCTACTATTGCACTCAGAAAGTTAAAATTGTCCAAAAACACAAAATGTGACATATTTTTCACTTATCATAGCCTGATATGTGTCATACATATATTTCACATATAAGACGGGTGCATACCAAAATTGCTTCCTAAAATTATACAAATATTTTTCAGCTATTATTTGGTTTTCACTTTACATCCAATCCAAACTGTTTAACGCAGACAATACTATCACCAATGTACTCTGTAGACCCCACAGACATAGTCTCCTTCAAAATCTTTTAGGCTGCGTTTGATCGTCTGGATTGGATAACTATAGATTGGATAGCAATTATGGATTACAATAGATAAGAAATTCAATGGATAAGCAGTTATGCATTCCAACGTTTGATGTATGAACAAATAATAAATCGGATTTGATATGATTTTATTAATTTTGACCAAATTACCCTCAAT
>JAYMSZ010002027.1:0-12825 GCA_036897665.1 Pelargonium citronellum
ACTTAAAGTTTTACAACATTTTCAAGTAGACTAAACAAACAAGCACTAAAGAGGAAGACCAACTGGTACCACATACTTTCCGGTCACTGGTACGTGATTATTCATGGTAACATAAAACAATAAAAATGTTGGGTAGGATCCGATTATGGTCAACACGCTTTTTAAAATTTATTTTGAATATAAAATTACATACTCCGTATATTTTTATTTTTTTGACAAAAATAAAATTACATATTAAAAGACATAACATCCTTACTTCCATAGTGTAGGCCTGTAGGGAGGGTCCAATTGAAGTTATGTGAGTCGGTTAGTTTGGATAGGGTTATTAAAGACATGATGGAAAAAAATGAAAAGTAAATTCAATAAGTATTCGGAAGACTGTACTATACTGTCAAGTATTTTGTCTTGCCTCTTGCTCCGCGCTGTAGAGTGACTCTCATTTAATATTGCTTCAATGAGATAGATCCATCTCCATTGAAACTCGATGCAAAGACGAAGTTGCTACGCGTCGCAAGAGAATTGTATGAACTCTTTGATGCATATGTAAAAATGTTTCAATTCCATCAAAATCATAATGAAATTCACAAAAAAAAAATGGTCTAAAAACTACGATCAAACCCGCATGACTTTTGTTAACCTTAGACTCAAACAAGAACGATCCAGATAGACTAGCACAAATTTTGAATTAGATTCATTTTTTGGCCTAAACCCCAAACATATTTGAACTGAAACTTGAATTGCTAATTCTACCTTACTCCATTATTTAATTGGTGAAGTAGTGTTGCACTAAAAAAAAGGAAACAATTAAGTTTCTAATGAGAATACTAGAGTGTTACTTAAAATCAATTTGTAATAAACTATTAAAATAAATATTCAAAATTCACACACCTCAAAATAATAGTTTATTTTTATTTGTATTATATACCCAAAAAATGAACAATTATGTTATAAGTACTATTTTCCGTTATTCTTTTCGACTAGTCCGTATAATACACGAGATTACATACAACATTAATACAAGGTCTATCTTTTTATACTAATTAAACTACACAATAAGGAATAACTTTTTCTTTTTAACCCAATACTCCACTCCACCCAATGCAGTAAAATTTAATCCCACGACCTCCAATACATGGTCTATTTCACATTTCACATTTTCCTTTAGAATGCCTAAAACTACAATAGAATTGAATATTTTAATTAATCGAATTATATATCCTAGTAAATATCATTTTCCAATGAGGCCCCAATATCCAAATCCAAGATATTGGGCAATTAAAAAAACAAGATACAAAACTAACATTTAAATCGGTAAAGTGTATATTAATTTTTAAAGAAAACAAATAGTAATTGACTGCTACAATGGAATTTGTCATCAACCTCAAGAGCTGTTTCTTCTTGGCTCTGTGACAAACGACCATTTCTAAGATTCTCAACCCCACAAAAATCCCATAACCAAAATACCATTTTTCACTTTATTTAATGCCACAAATAAATATATAAGCAACGAAACGACAAGAACCGATAGAGAAAGGGTCGAACCAAAAACAGAGTCCCCTGTTTCACAACATAAATAAGCTCCCAAGCCAATCCAATGGGGTCTACGAGCTTTGTTCTTGGCGTGATTTACATGGCTCGCTTGACGTATCCGTGTCGATGCCGGCTTTAACTTCAATTTTATCATGACACTCAATTCTCAGAGTTAATTAACACACACAGGCTCAGTCAATTTTAGGAGTTAATTCTGAGGCAGAGTATAGCCATGGCAGCTCCAGCTTACGGAGAGCGAACGTTGAAGGAGACACCGACATGGGCTGTTGCTCTTGTTTGTGCCGTGTTCGTCATCATTTCAATTCTCATAGAACACTTGATCCATTCTCTGGGAAAGGTGACCAATATTGATCTCATTTTTCAGTACTGTGTGTACTCTGTTTTGCTCACTATGTTTTGCTTACTCTGTTTAGTTCACTCTGTTTTGCTTACTCTGTTTTGCTTGCTCTGTTTTGTTACAATTGACAGTGGTTCCAGAAGCGCCAGAAGAAGGCCATGACGGAGGCTTTGGAGAAAATCAAAGCTGGTATGATTGATTGGATTGGGAATGTTATGTTATGTTATGTTTTTTCTTTTTTTTTTTGTTGCTTATTAACCGCATGTCTAATTATGTTCGGGGCTTGGTTACAGTTAAGTTCCTCATCTTTTCCATAGGTGTGTTTAGTGGGGAGCATAACCGAGAGCTCTTCCCACAGTCTCAGGAAACGTTGCCAACTGAGCCACAGTCCATTGGTTTACGTTATGTTTAGTTATGCATGAAATAATTTGGGTTATTGGGATAATGCAGAGTTGATGTTATTGGGGTTCATGTCTTTGCTGATTACGGTGGGAACAAAACCCATATCCAAGATATGCATCCCAGCTTCCTTTGGAGAAAATATGCTCCCATGTAAGAAGGAGAACTACTCCGGCAAAGGCAATAACAGAAGAAGATTGTTGGCATATTCCGGAGATTTAGTTTGGCGCCGAGTTCTCGCTGAACCCGCGGGTGGAGAGGACTATTGCTCCAAAAAAGTAAGCTTTTTGTCATACGATGCATACAATGGCGTAGGCATAATTTTAATTAAAAACAGAACGTGTTTTTAAAGCGTTACAGGATGATTACTCACCATTGAACAAAGCATTGACATCAGTTTAATCACTAAAAATTTATCAAGATAGGTAGGATGGGTCATTGCCTACTACAGCTCACCTCTAACACTGTTATTAAATTAAATGCATACATGTTTAACACGTGTAATTTGCATGTTGTGTTTTGCAGGGGAAAATACCGTTAGTATCTCAATCTGGAATACACCAATTGCACCTCTTCATATTTGCGCTAGCGGTCTTCCATGTTCTTTATAGTGTTATAACCATTGCTCTAGCAAAGGCCAAAGTAATTTTCTCACTTCAATATTGGCATTGCATTATTAGTTGAATTCTCTATGAATGATGAGTGAGTGTTGTTTAACTTAATTTTGGTGGCATGCATGTGCAGCTCAAGAGATGGAAATCTTGGGAAAATGAGACAACTTCCTTGGAGTATCAATTTATGAATGGTAATTAAATATTTACTTAATTAAGAAGTATAATTATTTTAATAATGATGGTATTGGTGGGTGTAGATCCTTCAAGGTTTAGGTTGACTCATCAAACATCTTTTGTTAGAAGACACACTGGTCTCTCCACAACACCTGGTGTGAGATGGATTGTAAGTTTTCTTCTTACATACATGTCTCCATCAAAATTTCACTACTTTTCAATGTATATTCACATTTGGTGATGAAAGCACTCCAAATGCAAAACTATAGCTACTTTAATCTTACTCTCATTTCATTAATCCAACTAATTGCAGGTAGCATTTTTCAGGCAATTCTTTGCTTCAGTCACAAAAGTTGACTATCTCACTATGCGTCATGGATTCATTAACGTAAGTTTATTTTTAATATTTCAACCTTATGATAAGCGGCTTTTAACGTTGTTTTTCTCGATGCTCACCAGAACATATCGTTCTCGTTGTCATGATCGACCAAGCTCTTACAAAACTCAACTCGTTAAATGACCGACTGAACCCTTATTTGAGATGTTCAATCTCCCATGTTGTTTCTACTAGACATTAATGTTTTCTTGATAAAGCTACTAATTATAATTTTGAACATGGCTAAAAAATGCAGGCACATTTTGCCCCAAACAGCAAATTTGACTTTCATAAATACATCAAAAGATCAATGGAAGACGATTTCAAGGTGGTGGTTGGTATTAGGTCTCTTTCTCTCGCTTCCTACAATTAATATACATCTATTTTATATTACCTCTACAGTTAGAGTTGAAAATCAGGGTTGAGTTTCAATTTTCCGTCTCAAAATGGGCTAATTTAGTTGGTTTGCCCGACCCAACCCAACCCGAAAGTTGGTCGGGTCCAAATTGTCAACTCTAATTTGTACTAATATGATTCGTGAGTTACTGTATTATATAGTTAATCATGATGAATGTCCATTTTAATTTGCAGCATACCACTATGGATATGCTCTCTCCTTTTCCAGCTTTTGAATGTCTATGGTATGTCACAATCTCTGTCATTGAATTCATATACTTCTTAATTATGTAATTAATTATTCTCCATCTTTGTCAATTTTTTCCCCATGCAGGATGGTACACATTATCGATCATCTCATTCACTCCGCTTATAGTAAGATTATAACATGTATTTTTGCTTAATTTCTTTCGTGGCTTCAAAATAAAGACTTAAACATTAGTACATGAAACTACGTACGTACGTACGTGCAGATACTTCTGATCGTTGGCGCGAAGCTTGAGATCATAATAATGGAAATGGCTCAGCAGATTCAAGATCGAACAACGATTGTGAAAGGAGCTCCCATTGTAGAGCCTACTAACAAGTTCTTCTGGTTCAATCGCCCCGGTTTGATCCTCTTCCTCATACATTTCACCTTGTTTCAGGTAACACTACTCACAAACAACAACATACAGTATGTAATTATGTTAGATAATCTCGTTAACTAAAAGTTTAAATTGATAGTTAAGCTGTTTCTTTGATTTGCGCAGAATGCATTCCAAATGGCTTACTTCTTGTGGATAGTGGTAAGTTTAAATATAATCAGAAGGGTAAAGATGTCAAGAAATTAGTAGTTATATTTTTGTAATAATCAAAATGATGAATGAATTGTATACATCGAGTGCAGTATGAATTCAACTTGAAATCTTGTTTCCACGAAAACTTGGCGGAAGTTGTGATTAGGGTTTGCTTAGGCGTTGGACTTCAAATCTTGTGCAGCTACATTACCTTTCCTCTCTATGCCCTGGTCACTCAAGTAAGTATATTCCATTATACATCCATGTATTTGTTTTACCTAATCTATTTATATGGCAATGATTGTCAAAAATATATCACAAGACCAAAGACACTGAAAATGTCTCATTTGACTTAAGTCACTAGAAACACTTGTAATATGTCAATCTCAAACATTATCCAGAGGGTCGTTTCCACCACCTGCGACTCTTTAGCACCAGCACACTTAATAAGACTGAAGGCTATGATGTCCTTTCTTCCAGCCTGTAGAGTTTGAAACACATGAAGCGCGTCAAATTCGACCAGATGCTCTTGCCAACTTTGCTCCATAACCCAACTAAGCGCCTCGCGCCTCACGGATCGACAATGCCTCCATCAATATTTCTTTCGTACTAATTTGAGATTTTTGCAAAATGACCGTATTTTTTCCCAAAACCTAAAGACAATAACACAAATGCTTGTCAACGTGACAAGAACTCGTTATCCCTGGTCTTCTTGTTTTCTAATGTTGCCACATTGTACATATATATTCATGATATTTGCCTGCAGATGGGATCACACATGAAGAAGGCAATCTTTGAAGAACAAACAGCAAAAGCACTAAAGAACTGGCAAAAGGCAGCAAGGATGAGGAAAAAGACTAGAAAGGGTGGTATTGGAGGCCAAGACACTTCAGTGTCTGGCTTTATAAGTGGAGAGACCACCCCAAGCCAAGGCTCATCACCTATCCATTTGCTACACAAGTACAAACCAAATGGAACTCATGACCTCGAAAGCTCTCCTCTCAGTCCTCTCGCATCTCCAAGGTCCTATCACTCGGAAAACGAGCTCTCGGAGATCGAGGGTCCGTTGGATTATCCGGTCTCCTCCAACAATCAACAAAGAGTCGAAGAATCGCGTAAGCCTAACCGCGATTTCTCGTTTGGGAGGTCTTGAAATGGAGGATAGTCACTACATTGATTAGCTCAATGTTACTTAAAAATGTATGTGAAATTAAAGACTAGCTATAGTTGTTTTCAATTACCAAATTTATTCATTGATTCTAAGTACCTTTAGCAGTTTCAATGCAAATCCATTATGCAAATCCAATGTATAATACATTATCTGAAATTAAAGACTAGCTATAGTTGTTTTCAATTACCAAATTTATTCATTGTTTTTAATTATGATTTCATGATATTGTTACATTTGATAAACAGTTGAATTATTGTTCGGCCACATTTCGATCGTATGCAGGAAGGGAATGAAATGGAACGAATGTTGTAGCTAAAATGACTTTTCGAGCCAGAATAATGATTCTAAGAAGCACCGCTGGTATAAAGTTATAAGTAGATGTATAGTGTTCCAAAGTTTTCCTTAACTTTAATGTAATTAAAGTTCTACACTTAGGTTTATGATTTTATTGATTGGCGATGCACTACAGATCATTGTTTGGTTTAAGATTTTTTCTTTTAAGGAAATGTAATTAATTTCATCAATATTAATGGCGAATTGCATATTAAAATTAAAAATATATGTGACAATATACCAAATAACCTAACATAAGTAATTTGATTTGCAAATATATGGCCGGAAAAGGCCGAAAACCATTGCAACTCTCCTTTTCTCATCGTGGGTAGATATGGCCTCTATGTTGCAGGATCTGCTACCTCCGACCACCATCAAGCTTCGCCGAAATCAAATCTGCTAGTCTTGATCTTGCTTATACTTGGTAAAAATTCTTGTTTAGGTATCGTGAGAAAAGTTTGTTCATTAATTTGTGTTCATCAGTTTTATACAAATTCGATCAATGGTGGTGCCATAACAAATGTTATATACAAGGATTCAACCTTTGAGGACCTGACCTAACCTAACCTGACATAATCAGCAAAGCCAAAGTTCAACAAGAGCTGTCTCAATTGAATAAAAAAAAAATTGAATTGCTTCACAATTCACATAGCCTAATACTACAAGGTTTCAAAAGAGAAACTTACTCCAGCTCTTTTGTCCAATCAAAAGGCTTCCAGTCTCTGGCAAAACTGGTAACTGCCAGCTTCTGCGTCTCCATAGACTCGTGCCTCCGACGAGGCTGATACATGTCTTCCTCTCCCAATTGTAGCATGCCTCCAATTACATTGAGCCCGAGGTTGCTTTTGAACTGTTTCTCATCATCGATCACATGGACAAACCCCTTGTTGAGACCAAATTCAACATGGAAGTATGGGAAATCCTTGGGAATAGAACCGCGCAACCCCTTCACACTAGTGTCAATCAGCTTCTTCGCATTGTGCTGGCTCCACTCATCTTCAGCTTCATCAATTGCCTGAACAGAATAAGTTTCAGAAACTTGTATAACATGTAAAGCACACTAAATGCAGCAGAATGTTGTCGACCAATGTAGTAAATACTCATTAATGCACTAAATATCGTAGATACATGTAAAGTATTGTTAGAAGGGAAGCTTTAAACTTCAGTTGCTACTGCCATCATTAAAGAGTATCTACTGTTTATTCAGCAAGCTTTTAGAGCACATAATGACTTCTGTGCATAAAAAAAACTATTTGAGAAATCATCTTGATTCTTCCACGGAATGACATCTTTGTGTTACAAATGTAGATTAGGTAGCAGAGGGTTTTCCATAGAGTTAAATGTCATTGTCCGTTAGTAACATTAACATCATCAGCCAATCCAATCCAATTCCTATCATCACTTGTTCACATGAATTATGCGCATTGAGGATAGTACAAGAGAAGAAACAGAGTACTATCGTTCCTGAACACTTCCCATGGATTTCATTCAGAATAAAACAGCAAGCAGAAAATTGAAACACTGAAAAATATTCAAACAAATAAAACAAATAAAAAAACATACCTTTTTAAAATAAAGAGGAGCCTCTTTTGCAATATCTTGAGGCAAAGGAATGCACTCAACCATACAATGACGGCGTTGCTGAGCCAACCCCATCACTGTTTCAAGGAATATTAGTTCCTTATCTTGTTTTGCAAACATCATTATAAGGCACTTCTTGAAGTTGCGAATTTCATCCCACACATTATTGTCAACTGTTCTTGTAGATGACTCATGCTGTAAACACAAGGAACCATTCATTAGAATATAAAAACATGAATAGTATAACTAAATAAAGCTCAATGAATCAATCAATTCAAATCATATGATTATTTTTCCACTTTTCTAGAAAAATAACTGAGCTACTGCGTTTAGCACAATATCAATGTTCCTAGATGACTGCATGTTGCTACCCCAGATCATGTAAGCAACCCTACTTCAAGTCATGATAGAAACGGTTTTGGAATTCAAGACTGAAGAAGCAACACTAACTATTCACAAGTAAACAAATTATAAGAATAGATCAAACATTGTACTCCACTTTTGTTACTGATACTTCCATCTTGCTGGATGAATTTGCTACTAGATGCAAATGGATTAGGTTCATTTTCACATATCATCCTAAGTTTCCCTAAATGATGAATTCAGGTTCATTCAAAACTAGGATCCAATTATTAAACAAGCATAATCTAACTTACTTTGCATGTCAAATAAAGAGCAGCTAGATAGATTATTAAGCTCACCTGTGTGGTCAAGATGCAGCAATGACCTGGAACAACAGACTGCCACTGTGGCAACATCAAATACGTGAAATTTGCTATTGACACCACAAGATGTTTTGGCCTATTTGGATTCTCAAAGCAAAAAAGGCAGCGCTCTTGCTGAGTCAAGATGTGTGTTGCAAGACTACTCCTTTGAGAGACCTTACGGTCATCACCACCACCCTTTTTCCGTGACTTCCTGCTTGGACCATCTTCAAAATCATATTCATCATCTGCCCGACCTGCCATACTATACTGTTTGTTATGCATTATCTTTCGAGCTAGATTTACATCAGCGTCATCCTCCTTTTTCTTATCTCGAGAAGACATATCCTTAATAAGCAATCTACATAAAAAAAGGAAATGATATTACAACACCGCCGATTCATGAAATTCAAAAAACTTAAAAGAACAGTTAAGAAGTACGAAAATATCAAAGCAAGATAAAAATAAAAATGTTATTTATTTTATTTTATTTTTAAATAAAACTAAATGAACTGCAAGAGAAGCCAAATGGACAGGACACGTAGGCCAATATAATTGCCATATACACAGTACTCAGTACTGGCACCAAATGAATCGAACAGAACAAAGAAAACCAAGAAGAAATCCACAATTATAAGATTATAAATTACCTGCTAGTGCTTCCCGCATTTCTAGGTCTAATCGAATTCTCCTGCTGCAATGCCTTTATTCTGTCTGCTTCTTGCTAATAGGGAAGAAAAAGACCAACAAAACATCTTTAGTAAAACAACACTTCAAGCTCTTAATCTCAAATGATGAATCTTCAAAATGGTTGTGTTAAATGCATTGCCCATAGAGACATGATTTTCCATGTTAAAGTTCAGGTCATTTGATAAACTGTTTATACAACCCAAACTAGTCATCCTAACTCATGTTAAGAGAACATCACATTGCTACAGTAGGAGAAGGGGGGGAGAATTCAAGTATGAGAAGCTGGTCATGAAGTGATAGAGCGGAAGAGCAAATACAAACAAATTTTTTATAAAATGGAAGCTTTAAAAAAATAAAGAAGTGACGCATATTATCAAGACTTTGATGATGGTAGATATATCCTGCCTAAAATACCAAGGTGCGCTAAACAGACAACAACAACAACAATTCTGTTCTCATAGAAAAACACATGCAAAACAACTTGCAGCATCTACATAATCATAAAGCACAATAATCTGAATATAAAAAGGGAAGTTATGTAAAAGGGATACAGTAGTCTTACCATAAGTTTCTCAGCTTCTTCAAGTTTTCCTTTCATTCGAAGTTGCAAAGCCTTAGCTGCCAATTGGTTTGCACTCATTCCCTCCTTTATGAATACATTTTCTTCGATAGGTTTGTCTGATTCTAAAGAAACCAATCCTGAATCCAACTTGCCTTTAGAATTTGTATGGCCAACGTTGTCAGCACCATCACTCTGCTTTTGAAGTTCATGCAGAAAACTGCCATCATTTGAGAATTTGTTTAAGGTCGCCATAGCAGCAGAGATAACTCCAGCTTCTTTACTAGGCAATTTTCGTTTTCCCCACGATAAATTATTATGAACCTTAGGAGCCTTCATATCACGAGGACGAAGAGATACATCTTTCAAGTAGTCTCGATCAATGTTCTGACAACCACATCATGTAAAGTATAAGGAAAGGAAAAGCTTCTTTCAGTTCTGCTTTTTGTGTCACAGAGAACTAACTAATTATCATCCGAAAGGAAAGTTGGTCTAATGAACTAATTGTCGCAACTTTAATTGCATGTGAGTCAAATGAAGATTTGTACAACTGGTAACCACTCCCCTTACTTTCGGCAGATGATTTCTCAACCTCATATTAATCCTTAGTCGAATACATAGCATCTCTCAGGCACATGTTTATACTAATATTGTCAATTCAATCACGGACTTGTGAGGTATCATAGGTCCTCATACAAAATTTTAGTTTTATACTTCCATGGCATTTCTAATATATTGAACCAAACAAACACAAAGATCATTCAACCAACCTTTTCAATGTCTTTATCACTTTTCTTGTCTACATCTTTTTGTCTGCTTCTTATGGCATGTAGATGAGCGCGAGATGGGGCAGCTGAGCGAGATGCTGCAGAGACGGCCAACTGACCAACTGAACCCCACCGCTCTTCAACAACCTGTCCACATGCAAATCAGCGAAGAAAGAGGATAAAGCCAAGCATGCTATCATCTGAAGAGGCAGTAGCATACCTCGTTAAGCTTTCGTCCTTCTCGAGCAGCTTGCTCTTGTGCACGCTTCAAGGCCTTTAGTCTCCAGCTTGCACCTCCATCCCCAATAACAGATGGTGTTATATGCTGGTTCCCATCAGTTCTTGCCTCACCCGCCTCTTCTGGATAACCACTCCCATTATCCTTCAGATACGGATTCAATTCTCTGGGATTTGGCTTCTTTATCTGTGACAAATACAACCTTAGTAAAAACAAAGAAATAAGATACGTAGCAATCAAAACATATAAGTATGATGTCTCACACAAACAGGATTTCATGTACATGCCCCATTTGGTGTTTAATATCCCATTCCATGAACTCAAGCCCATAAATCTTGGAAGTAAATAGACAAGAAAGTTCATCTATTCATGCATTTAGCGATTAACACGTGATCAAAATAATTAATTCAAACTGCCAGTCTTTTATTCAAACATAAAAATGGTTGTAAAATGTGCTGAAGGAGGAGTTTTTCTTTCAGCAGAAAAGACCAGACAATGTTAGCTTGCAAAGAAAATAAAACTTACTAGCAGTAGCACATGACACAGCATTGGTAGGGATAGATTTTGTTAGAGAAATTGCATCAATTAATTGAAAATTGAATAGATGTATATCATTGAGCTTTTAATTTTCTCTCTGTGTTTCTTATTGACCAGTTGGAGAGAGAAGGTGAATGAGGATATTAGGATAAGAAATACAACTTCAACTAAGGACAAAGCAACCAAGAATCATAGGCTAGAAGGACTGCAAAATTGAAACAATTATCAACATGTTCCTGTGCATACCACCAGTAATTATGTACATTCAATATAGAAAGGCACACCAACAGCCAATCAGTTAACACGAGTAAGAGCCCTAAAAATGTTGAAGAACGCAACCAACCAAAATAAACAGTATAAATATTGCATCTTCCGATAAAGCTAAAGAATTCACTAAACAGCCTAAACTGAATTGATGGAATCATAGCCCAAAAATAGCAAGGGAATGAAATACCTCTTCAGTCAAGGCTTCTTCTGGCTGATCCTCAACAGCCACCGAAGCTGGTTTACTATCAGTAGGCTCCTTAGGTCTTAGCATCCAGTCCAAACCCATTTCCTTTCTCTTGATCGTCATGTCATCTCCTTTATCATCATCTAAACAACAACACAAGTAAACAGCATAAATCCAACAAATACATCACCCATCATCATTTTTTTTTGACATAACATCAAAACTAAACCTACCAGACAAATCGCTTCCTGCTGCATCCTTCTTCCTTCCGCCTTTCCTGCTTCCTTTGCGACTCCTCTCTTTCCTACCATCATCATCAGAAGACTCATCGGATGAATAATGTTTTCTACTGCTTTTCGATTTCTTTTTCTTCCCACTCTGCCTCTTCTTCTTATTTCGGTCCAGACTATCCTCACTTCCACTCTCACTATCACTATCAGATGAATACTCCTCCGAGGAGTACCACTTGTTCCTCTTCCCCTTTACTTTTTCTACCCTTTGATCTTCATCTGAACTACCAGAACTCTTCTTTCTCTTATGCTTCTCCTTCCTACTACCTCCTGATTTCTTCTCACTCTTCCCCTAATCAACAACAACCAGGTTAGCCCAAAATAATACAAAATTCACCAATGCAAACAGACAAAAAAAAAAACAGTTCTGTAAATTACTTTGCCAATCTCTTCCCGGGAAATAAACTTCACTCCAGATAGCATTGTATGATTTCTGAACTGTTTCAGACAAAATTAGAGGAATATAAAATTAGGAATTCGAGCTAAAAAATCAATAGTTCAATTTTGAATTTGATTCTGATACTAAATTAGAAAAGGAATGACAATTAAATTACACCTAAAATGCGCAGAACAGAGGAAGACCTAATGGAGGTCGATCGAATTCGACCTATCTCGCCGGAGCCGACGTAGGTTTGGCCCTCGGGGAGGGTTCGCTATTCTCAACCCAATATTTGCCCACCGCCTCGGAGACCAGACCACTGTCTCTGCAAATCCTCACTGACTCCGCCCCGAACCAAAGTTTCCTTCCGTAATCTGTACCAGAAAAAAGCTCGGGAAATTCGGGTCGAATTCGGTTTTAAGTTTGAGATGATGTGACCCGGAAGTGTGCCTTTTTTAGGGCTGTCGGATGCGGGTCGGGTTCCCCCAATCAAGAGCTG